>MZNV01003014.1:0-42237 GCA_002081555.1 Protostelium mycophagum | reverse complement strand
CGTTATCTTATTGTATCCTTGTGGGAATTCTGTTTTGTGTATTTTCAGGGCTGTTGTTATTTCTGATTTGGATATTGGTATTCTGTTAGTTCTGGAGCTTATGTTTATGTTGATGTTGATGGTGATTTCTGGCAGGTTTGTGTTTCTGTTGTCGAGTTTGGAGTGGTTTGCCTTATTGTTGCTTTTAGTATTATATGTCCTAATTGGGGTCTGTGTGTTTTCTGTTGTTCTTCCGGGGTAGTAATAACGTCTTGTCGGGTTTTTGGTTGTTACTGTCCGTCAGTGTTGTATTATGTGATTCTGATCTATCAATGTTGTTATTTTGTCTGTGTAAGACTTTCCTATGTGTGTATGGGTGTTGAGATATGCCTCATTGAGTTGTTCTGTGGCATTTGTAGACGTTTGATTGGGGTTTTGGTGATGTGCAATATCTGGAATTACATTAGAATCATCTGTGCAATATTTAGTGATGTGTGGTTTATGTTTGATGATATGATTAAAGAGGTGGTTTTAATTGTTTTATTGTTGGGTTCTGTGGCCTTATCTGTTGAGGGCTCTGTTTTGGTTGCTGTTTCTGGTTCTTCTTCTCTGTCTTTCCCTGGTATTCCTTGTGTTTCTCTGTTTGTGTATTTTTATCCAAGCAGTGTTCCCCCCCCCAAAGGGTTCTAATACTGGCTCCTGGGGTTCTTCATGACTTTTGTGCTCTGCTCTGGAAGATCCCACAACAAGGTCCTTGAAAACTTTAGCAAGGCCCTCCTAAAGTCACTGTTGAGCATTGATGCAAATAATCTATGCTCTGTGGCATATAATGGAATTGCATTCTCTGTGAGCCAGCAAAGAAGATGTCTCTGTGCCTCATATTTTGACAAGATGACAGCTCTGGTGGTGAGAGTCCTCTGTGCTGCCTCCTTCATTTTTGGCTTTTCTGAGTTAAGAGTGATTTCTGGATGAGAATCCAGATGTCTCTGCAGACTAATGGTCTCTAATCCTTTAGGCTTTCTCTAAAGTTCACACTGACACCTGATTCTCTGAACATTTCATCTCAACATTAAATCACCTGATGCCTTCTGAAAGCCACAAGGTCTTTCTCTGTAGTACATCCTTGACTCTTATTGTGTGAGACATCTGATGCTGGTATGATGTGGAAATTTGAGAAGTGTTTAAGTCACTGCAAATTTTCTGCAGAGTTAAGATGGAGTTGGGACATAAACAAGTCAAGTACAAGACACATGAAATTTTTAGAGTCAAGTCAGAACTTTATTGAGCCAGACCTGAGACATAAAAAAGGGTGTCTCTGTCTATCTCTAGTCATATATCCAGTGTACCCTGTATTTCATATTTTGTTGTTGACATCCTACTGCAAAAACAACATTGACAGTAGAGAACAAGTTCAATCCTCACCAGTAATTATTGATGGCAATGAAGAATGCAAAATCAAGCAGATAGTTGCATCATGTCAACAATATGGCAAGATCCAGTATCTAATCAAGTGGAAGGGTTACTCTATTGACAAGAAGAATGATTGGATCAACAAAGACGGTTTGGATTGCGCACAAGAATTGTTGGATGAATTCCTGCAATCACCTGCAGCACTGCTGCCTCTGGCCAAGTGATGTCATAAAAAGAAATGATGCCCTTTTTGAATGTACACTACTTTAGTAGTGTCCAGGGGACAATGTCAGGCATTAACAACATAAAAGTACAAATAAATTAATATAATTTATTTGCAAGTTATTTCAACGTTTTAATCAATGTTATTGTTTATTTATTTATTTCAGGGAACAATTGCATGATAAACTTACACTCACTTATTAATAGAAAGTGCAACACACTGAGAATAGGACCCGTTCATTCTTGTTGCCGTTTGGGTGTTGATGGGGCATAGATTCCCAAGATCTTTTTCTTCTCAAAGGATCCCATTATTTCTATGAGAACCACACAATCCTCCATTTGGGTTATGTTTATGTGGTTTGCAATTTTCTTGTCAAAAATGACACCTAATCCTGTCTGGGAGTCAATACCTTGTGGCAGGAATAATTTGCCTGTGTATTCTCTTATTCTGAGTATGGTATAATTATTGATTGATTCTGTTTGTATTTTGTTCATTTGATGACAAGAAGAATGTCAATTTTAAGCTTTTTCATGTTATTAGTTTTGCTTTTAATTTAAATCTTGAATTAATATTAATAGATCCAAATTATATCTGGGTTTTTATTCAGCAACAACTATGGCACTGTGGTGTCTTGTGCTATTTTAGTTGGCATTTTCCCCTTTGGGGATCTCTATTGTATTCTGGTTGTTAGCTTTGTTATTATATCAGCTTTTCTGAACTTAAGTTTTGCGGCTTTTGCTTCTGCTGTGTTATAGAGGTGTTTCCATAGCATCAATTTTTTAACATAGTTGACATAGCCATCAAATGGGTCTTCAGGGGTAGAGCAGGAGTTTAGGAGAAAGTCTGATCTGACAAAGATGATGGCTTCTTTCTTTGTGGCAGCAGTAATTCCAATTGTCCTTCTTGTGTAAATTGGTTTCTCTTTCTAAGATATTGAACTTTAAGCTTAAATTTTACCTATTTAAAATTTTAAGCTACTGAGAAGTAAAAATTTGCATCATTGTATTAAGAGATATCTATCAGTAAGGTTATGTTTGAATTGATATAAATTTTATTATTTTAGGTTTAGAGGCTTATTATTTTGTATCTTTAACATCAAATCTGTAAGTTAAAATTTTAAATAGGAAAATTCTGAGCTTAATTTTCTAGGTCTCCTCTTTCTTCTTGCTTTTTTATTTTTTTGTAGTTCTCGTAGTTCTTGTAGTTCTTGTACTTCAACAACTGATCCGTTGTGGGATTCAGTCATTCCTGAATAACCCCCTTCTATTCAACAGGAGAGCTAATGTTCACTCTGATCAGCAGCATCTGGGGCTAACCCCAGTTATATGCTTCTCTCAAGAGATTCCAGTGAGCCTCACAGCTGAGAGTAGAAGTTGCAGCAAACTCAAAGCGTTTCTTCAGCATTGTAATGCAGACACTCTTACGTCGTCAGAAGTAGTGATTTTTTCGATTTTCACGATGGATCAGAGAAAAGTTAGACCTATATGGGATGCAGTAGAGGCGAGAAATTACAAGCAAGCGTTGAAATTGTGTAATTCTGCGCTTGCCAGCAAGAGGCCTGATGTAAATACACCCATTATCAGCGTGAGTCGCCTTTGAGTTGCCCTATGGGTAAATATGAATTCAAATTAGGCCCTTAAAGCAGTGGCAACAGAGAGATTAGGCAAACCCGAAGAGGCAGAGGCGATCTTAGATGAAACCGTAGCATTACTACCTACAGAGGAAATAACCCTGAATACCATCACCTCCTGCTATAGATCTCTCGGCAAACGTGAGGAAACCTTTCTTAAGTTGATCTGATTCTCGTATTTTCGCCTCTCACAGAGAGAAAGGCCAACAGTGTGTTTCTGCTCCTCATACTCCTATCAATTCGAATAAACACCTCACCTATTTGTGATTGAAACCACTTGCAGCCGAAAAGATATGCTTGATGCTGGAGAAATTGACCAACAAATATACCAAAAATCTATTTCTATTGGAACTACTCTGGGCCTCATATGTTAGAACATCTGATCACAACAAAGCGAAAGAGGTGCGATATTATACATGACTTCACGACGAAGGCAAAGAAGGAGGATGACATATTCATTACGCGCAGACCGCTATGAAGTTAAAGAAAACAGTCGGAGATGACAAATATCTGTTGTGGGCAGTGCAAGCATTATACCTCTCTATCGATGGGAAGACCAACAACAATGCCACGATGCTCATCTTGTCACAAAAGATGATTGAGACACTCATATCACAGAATAAGATAACCACTTATGAGAGTAAGACAAGTAGGAATGATTTCCTGAGTGATAATCGCAGGTTTACATTTATATATGAGCATATTGGAAGACCAGAAGAATTATATAAGGATAATAGAAGTATTGAAGGGTGATCTCGGTAAATTATATAAAGTAGAAGAGGAGAGATTGAGATACCTCGGTGAGATATGCGTAAAGGCCAACATGTACGATCAGGCTGTGGAGACTTATCAAAAACTAATACATCAACACAAGTAATTATTATATTATGATAACATGTGGTCATAATCATCTAATCTTATAGTGCCGATGATTGGAGTCACATGACCGGATATGTCAATAACTCTATTTCTTCAGTAAATGGTGATATGACCAATATACACAAGGAGATGATAGAGGTATTGCATGCACTACAACACAAAGAGTCTGATCCAAAGAAGTCCATGTGAGCATTTCATTTCATTCTCATCATCTCATCATCTTCAGTCGCGCACCCTTCTTGGCAGAAATTTACATCGAAGATATATTATTAACAAAAGGTAAGTGATAAATGATATTGATATGATTATATCTGTTTATGCATGCAGGAGTTAAGAGTGATAAGAATGAGATGTATCACTTGATATTAAACTATATCAAGAGATTTGGGGACAGAAGGTTATGCTTTGGAGACATAAAGATATACTTACATCATCTATTGGATAAACAGGATCAATTATTAGAAGATCTCAAGATGATCATAAGGGATGTACAAGATGTAGTGAGTGGTGATGATGTTCTTGATTATGTGACTGAATAAAACAGAAAGAGAAGATCAGCCGCAGAATCAACCTGAGAGAGATTGAATGTCATATGGGAAGATATCACAATCTCTCTGTGGAACTCACTGAAGATATCATTCGTGATATTCATGCCGAGTATAAGAAATCTCTACTCATTTATCAACTTGAAAAAAAAGAAAATACTGAGATGGCGATGGGAGACCCATTTTTACTTATGGCATCCCATTTATTAATCCATTTGGCTAACAGATCCGGTAACTCTAATGGATGTAGTGATCGATTTATAATATAGATATAGGAGAGGATAAATACATCATTGAGGCAATAGTCATATTAGAGAATGGACTTATCCACAGTGAATATGGATTTCAAATCAGAATATTATTGATCAGATTATATTCAAGATTTTGTAAGATGATTTAGATGATCCTATATATAATGTTTATATTATCAAGATGCAGCAAGGCCAGCAATAGAGAGTTTTGAGAGGTTGGATGTAAAACACATATTATTAGACACGATGTCTTACTTATTGTTCGACACATTATTGCAGACATCTTATTCACATGCAAATGGATTGTATGAACACTTGGATTCCTTCCATGATGAAAATAAGAAGCAGGTGAATACATGTATATTTATGTATATATATATTTATGTATATATATATTTATGTATATTCACTTGAATATGCCTTGAGAGCCTACCACAACATGAACTTCAGCAAGGTATATATATGTACAATAAAATATTGAATTAACACAGATAAAAGAGATTCTCAAATTCAAAGAAAGACTCGACAGATCTCAGACTTTATACACCTTGAACACTGAAATATTCATCATAGAATGCAAAAAGAATGATAACTCCATCACTGAAATGGAGGCATTCCTCAGACAATACAATAGAATTGCCATCACAGGTATATCTTATAGATTTGACCATTGAATTAAATGTTGTATAGAGGAAGAGATGTCATTGATGAGGAATAATTATGAGATGAATATACTATTGCATTGGAGCCCAAAGAATGAAGAGATATTCGATCTACCAATCACACACACATGTGGTGACGCAATCTCCCTCAATCCTGAAGAGCAGAAGTTCAAATTATCCTTTAGAAGCTTAATACCGGAGATATTCTTGGCATCCATCGCCATGGACACTGAAAAATTAACCAACTTGATCGACACTTTTGTGGGACTATCGGTACGAAATCAAATCATTAAATTTAAATAATATTCAATAAATAATATTCAATAGGAGAAGATAAGAGGGGATGAAAGACAGAAGAAGTCAGTCAATATATTAATTGACCTCTTCAAAATAACAAGCAACATTCCGAAAATCAACACAGGTAATTATTGTTTATGGAACCAAGTAGTAATAATAGGTAAATCTTTGCAGCTACGACAAAGGCAGATCTAGAACAAGTGACAAAGCACATGACGAATCTCAAGAACAATGTGACAGGTACAGGAACCATGTTGATTATACATCTGATTAGTTATATAGAGTTATGCGTGGAGAATGAGAGAGATATAATGAGAGAGGGAAGATTTAATTATAGGATGATTCCCTCATTGAACCAATTATTTACTGAGACGATATCCTGGACGATATTGTACCTACAATTATGGCTTAAGAACATACCATCATTAAAAAAGAAGAAGGACAATGCAGACGTAAATTATTCTCATTCTCTCAAGCAATATTAAGAAATAATAACATTTACAACAGGTGGAAGAGATAAGAAACTTGGTGAAGGACATTCATTCAGAGTTGAAAAACAGAGTCAACAATTTCATCGAAGCGTTTAACAACGAAGCATTGAAACATCCGTCCGGTGCCAATTTCGATGATTCCAAAGCAGTTACTATGGATATAGATCAGGTAATGGAGTGATACAGTTAATACACCAACTCCGGTGCACGCAAACTGATTTGAGTGCAGAAGTTGAGTGATGATGTTGTGAAGAGCATCAATTCAAGCCACGTGTTGACTTTGCCCATGCTGAAGAAAGTACTGGAGACAAAAGCAACCCTCCTCAAGAACATCAAGATCTAATAATCATCTCAATTTTCAATTCTTGGAATTATATTTGTTTGTAGTCTTCCATTTTATCGTTCTCAGAGAACAACAGAATCTATTTTTCGGAGCTTTATGGGTTGCTGTACAGTCATTGACGACATTGATCGATCGAATAGCCCATGCATAAAAGTCATCTCGATGTCCCTGATGATGCCCTGAAAAATAAGAGCACAAAGAGGTTTGCTTTATGGGAAAGCTGATGATAGGAGTGGATCAAACTCGTCAGACGCGTCATCCACAGATGTAGATGTACATCACTTACGTAGAGATGAATGCAGAATCGCACGATCACGATAGGTGATCTCACACTTTAAAACCAAAGTTAATTCTTCAGGTTGACGATGAATCGAGGCATATTGTTTTCGTTGTTTATTTTGGGAGTCTTTGGTGCTCATCAATTTCCTATTTCTAGATTAGCGCAGTTAGAATTAAGCCATCCATTATTCTCAGTCACATTACCAGATCTCTTCACATCAGGTGGGTTTGAGGACAAGAATCTTTATATATGTCTACTGTGAATTCTTTCCGTTCAACTTCTGAGTATTCTTCCTGTCTATTGATCACACTCAATATTTATGCAATCACATTTGCAGATCTTGGCTGATTAAATCAGGACAGAACACCAGTGCCAAGGTCGGAGCTACCAGAACCACAGTTGCTGCACCAGGAGCTGCACTATCTTCTCCTTCTTTGAAGAGATCAGTCGTCGTCATCTCCGCCGATGAACTCACTGAGAATCTCTTGACGGAAGTAATTGACACAAAAGGTGCTGAATCTGTTCTCATTCTGCTCCCACTGTAAGTTCCAACTATTCTCTTTTGAACTTCCTGACAGAACATTTCAAAATGATGTAAAACAACTGATCATGTCAGCCCCTCTGCTGAGGCCAGAGATGAGGTTGCATTAGAACAACACTTACAGAACCTTGAAAAACTATTGCTCTCTAGGTCCTGGGATGCCTCCATTTTCTTTGCTTTTGAAGACGAACAGTTGAAAGCAATCAAAAGAGGTAAGGCCCCTTATCTCCATCCTTACATTTATCTATAATGTTTATATATTGGTGTGTTCAATCATAGGACTGACTGATGTAGATCTTGAATCTTACAGTGGAAGAGCCTCTGGATTTGCCCCGACGAGTGACCACTGGCATTTCTCTACTTCATCTGCAGAAGCTAAACCCATAAGAGACATCTCCATACAGAATTTACAAGGAATACTACGAGGCTATGACGCCAATTCTGCCCTACAGACGATAGCTATACAGGCCTCTTATGATTCCTTCTCTGCTGCTCCGGTAAATATATATTATATAGACTATAGAATATATTCATATGAATAAGGGTATTTCGATGGGTACATCCTCCAGTAAATTGATCACATTGTTGGAACTCGCCAGATTATACTCAAAACTCTACGCAAAGCCGGAGACAAAGCCCATCTACAATTTACTTTTTATTCTCAATGGGGGAAGCGTTTTCAATCATGCCGGACTCGTCAAGTAAACCCTCAACATCTCCTCAGTATACACACAAGAATATACTGATAGAATAGGTGGACAAATGATGCAGAGGCATCACTTTTAGAGTCTGTCAATTTTGTCTTATGTCTTGACGATTTAGTCGGTGAATTTTGAATGTTATCAAGATAGATAGTTGAAGATTGCAGGGAGCGACAAGTTACAATTGCATGTTTCCAGAGTGTCTCGTGATGAGAACATCCGTGGTATCTATGAGGTGATTTTACTACTCAAATTTTGCTAAGTTGTGCAGAGTTTTAACGAGACAGCGAGACACTTGGGGCTGGATTTTGCTCTCACACAAAGAAAAATTAACATCAGCGATCCCAATATATACTGGCCACACGAGCAATTCTCCAGAAAAAAGATTTTAGCAGGAACATTGTCCACCCTTTCAACACCCCTTGGCCCCCTCTCCAGACCTACCCTGGCTGAGAAGAGGTCACCCTTTCACCCATATATATCATAACTTGATAAGTATTATGACCTCTGACAACAACAGGATCAGCACCGACGAAATTCTCAGAAAAATTCGGTTTGTTGCAGAGTCTCTCTCCAACTTTATGTTCAGACAAGAGTCCTCTATCCGTCAGCTCGATGTAATATTTTGGTCATTGACCTATCTAACCACCAATAGATATTTGTTGATGATCTGTATCCCAACATCCACTTTGTCGATGCATGGAGGAGAGTTCTATGGAAAAACCCGATTATACAACCCCACACAGAGAAGGATTCCCCACTTGTCTCTGAACTTGCCAGGGTGTGTTTTGTATCATAATTTGTTCATTTTTATCCTTTCGCATTTCCTTTCCCTTCCATACATCTTGGCTCTGTAGTTCAGTGGTAAAATACTACCTTAGGGTGGTAGTGCCTCGGGTTCGATTCCCGACAGAGCCCCTCTTTTTAGACGACTTAGATTGTGCAGGTGTTGAAGACAAATGTGGAAGAATACCAGGGGAGGAGTTTCTCTCACAAAGAGAATGACATGACATTCTTCTCTCATCCATCCAGCATCATGCACGCATCACGTGTCAAGCCTGTCAGCTTTGACTTGATCTACTCTCTTCTGATTGTGCTGTACTTGTCTGCTTTTTATGCTGCACTTAAGGTACATCCTTCATGTTAACAAATCTGAGAGAATATAGGGTCCAGCTGCAGCATTCAGGGAAGCACAAGAGTTCATAAATCCCTCCACAAAAAAGACAATCAAGAGGAAGACAAATTGATAACCTTCATCACAATAAATCCATCTTACATCCATAGAATCTTTTATTAAATTGACAGCCCACATATGCACATCTTCAGAGAATAAATCTGGCATCACGTTTTGTTCGTGCAGGTGGTTGTGGTTGTTGATGGTCAGCATTATTGGTGCAGTGGAATATTTTTGACTCTCTCAACAACGAAACTACCAATTTTTGTTCCAATACAGTAACATAATGTGTTTCAATTTTGTTCTGTCGCTCTCTATAGCAGAGAAGACACAGTAATACTTTCTGATAGCATTATATTCATAAATACACAGCAGAGGAACACTACATTACTCTAAGCTGATAAACAGCTCAGGCACATTTATCTGCCAGGAGTTGTAGCATAACTGCACTTACATAGCTCTCATGTACAATTAATTATGAATCATGGCAAGTTGTAAATGTGTCCTGAGAAATGAGCAGAAAGAGCTCTGCATCAGTTTAGAAAGAGTCCTTTCCATAGATCCTCCTTTTACTTCCTCCCAGCCATACCTCCTTCATCTGTGAGTCACTTTCTCTGGGAGTTTGTAAATAGTTCTGACTGAAGACGTAAATGTCCCCCGCCATAAACGTGTCAAGAAGTTTTTCCGCGCAGACCTAAATCACATCATTCCAAAAGCCGTTGGTTGAATCATTCGAACATGTCTGACCGATCAGGATACTTAGTGAAAGAGGGTGGAAACTTCAAGACTTGGCACAAGAGATGGTTCGTCTTGAAAGATGGAGTCATTTATTACTCGAAGAAACAGGTCTTTAGCACGAAAGAAATGCTGATATTGAATTTAGTAGGATAGTGGTGAGCTTGGAGTTGTCCGAGTTTCTAATCTTCTCCCCGAGAACATACAAGTAAAGGAGCTCTATTCAATCAATGGGATTCTGAAATTGTCTGCAGATCTCTACTAGAAAGGGGAAGAAATTCGTTTTTGAAATCATCACCCCACAGAGGACATATTATTTTCAAGCCAACAACGAGAAGGATATGGAGGACTGGCTCTCAGCTATCCGGCAAAGTTTGGTAAGTCCAACGGTTTACCACGCTGCTTACGCTCGTGTAGAGCACCTCGAAGGCCGGACCAAAGACCATTTCTGTTGTGGACTTCGATCTCTTGTCTGTGATCGGAAAGGGCTCCTTCGGCAAGGTTGGTTGAGATTCGCCTGCATATACATCTTCTGAAAGTTGATAGGTCCTCCAAGTCCGCAAGAAGGACAATGGGAAGATTTACGCCATGAAGGTATGACTTTAATTGTATTAGATTCAGTATGGACGAACTGTGACACCTGTTAGGTTCTGAACAAGAAGAACATTCTCGAAAATAGAGAATTGGAGCACACAAAGACTGAAAAGAATATCTTGCAAAAGTTGGCTCATCCATTTTTGGTCAATTTGATCTACTCCTTCCACACCTCAGACAAGCTCTACTTTGTCATGGACTTTATCAATGGTGGAGAGGTACACTGGTCTCTAAAGTCTCAGATTAACGTTACGACAGTTGTTCTACCACCTGCAGAAAGAGACCAAATTCACACCTGATAGAGTTCGATTTTATTGTGCAGAAATTGTCCTCGGTATAGAATACCTCCATAACTCTGGTGTTATCTACCGTGATCTTAAGCCAGAGAATATATTATTGACTGATGAGGGACACATCATCCTCACCGACTTTGGAATAAGTAAAGAGGGTTTAGAGGCTGATGATGCGAGAACTGCAACCTTCTGTGGCACCCCAGAATATCTTGGTATGATTACTATGATAGAATACCAGCTGATCTATATAGCACCGGAGGTATTACAAGGGAAAGGGTACACTAAGGCTATTGATTGGTGGTCTTTTGGTACTCTCATGGTATGTTGTGATACCATATATCTCATACTCATTATTTATTAGTTTGAGATGCTCACTGGCTTGGTATGATATTTATGATGATATTTAAATATTAATGATATGATAGCCACCCTTCTACAATCAGGATGTACAGCAGATGTATTTTAAGATCATGCACGCCAAATTAGAATTCCCAGACACTTTGGACCAAGAAAACACGCGCAACATCCTCACTGGGGTATATCTATATCCATATATCTGTATGATATCTAACTTCTACTGCTAGTTGCTTGAACGTGACCCTGCAAAGAGATTAGCTGATCCGAAGATCATTAAGAAACATCCATATTTTGAAAATATTGACTGGGATAAATTACTTCGCAAGGAGATACCCGTACCTTATATCCCCCCTGTGGTCTGTTTTACTATTTTATAACCTTATTGAGCAATATCAGAAAGGACAGACGGACATTTCGATGGTAGATCCCACTTTTACTTCAGAGAGGATAACGATCCACGACCCTACGAATGCCTCATCCTCTATATCTCCCGAGAATCAGAAGAAATTTGACGGATTCACTTACATTCCTGAGAGCGAAAAGTGAAGGAAGTTCCTGCTAACATTAATAAATACATCGTGAACCCTTTCTCTTCTTTGTAAATATTAATATGCTTGTAGATTGAAGGAACGAAATTGCGGAATCTTTCTTGAAATTCTTGAAGATCTTAAATGGCAGGGGACACCGCACCCGGGACGACTTATGGCGCGCCAGTCGCTTGGATCTACATATTTAACCTCATTGTTGGTGTTGGTTCTCTTAATCTGCCCTCTGGCTTCGCCTCTGCTGGTCTTGTGAGCATCTCGGTTTATCATTATCAACTGATCTCTTTAGATCTTAGGCATCATATTTCTGCTGATAATCGGTTTTTTAGCGTGAGTGCTTTTTGCAGATGATGTGTAACAATTTCTCAGTTTCATCACGGTTACATGGATTATTGAGGTTCAAGCAGCTGGCAACGCACTCCTTGTTTTAGAGAAGTCAGAAAGGGTGAGATACATCATCCCCCTCGAGAGAAAATTGCTGAAATATTTAGACTGACAGTGGTTGGACAGAAGAGACCAGTGAGATCAGTGAAGAGAGTAAACTCCTCAACTCCTCCGATGATGAGAAGGACGTCTACTCTAACCCCTACACCATGAGAGAACGTATCGAGCTTGGGTTGCTCGCTAAGATGTTCTTGGGAAACATCGGACAGAGGATTTTCTACTGCATTCTGGTCATCTACTTATACGGAGACCTCGCCATATATGCTGTTATTGTCTCTAAATCATTGACCGACTTCATCGGACCAGTCGGTGCTCTCGGAACTGACCAATTGTATGTCTTCTCTTGTCGAGCTATAATATATTTCTGTATTGATATATTTAGATACTATGTTTGGCTGACTATATTCGCTGTAGTGATGACACCAGTCACCTTCTTCAATTTTCAAAAGACCAAATATCTTCAATACACAACATTGGCGACACGTAACACTGCCTTGGTGATGTATGTCCAAGATTTCTATGATTGTATATAATTATAACAGGATGATCGTATTCGCTATCGTCATACTTGCCCGAGGTGAGGGTGAAAAACACGATGTCCCATTATTTGAAATACAAAATACCCCGACCATGTTTGGTGTTGGTATTTACGCTTTTATGTGTCATCACAGGTATCCCTCCTATTCTTTATATAAATATATTCTCCATATAAATGATATAACTTGACACAGTTTGCCTTCGCTCATCACACCGGTGAGAAATAAGAAGAACCTCACTCTTTTATTGGCAGGAGTATTTATTTCTATCGGTAGGTGGGCTGTATAAATATATAATGACATCTATACAGGAGTAGTCTATGTCACTCTATGCACCACCGCTGTCATTGCTTTTGGAAATGATACCATCAAATCGAGAGCACTCTACAACGAGAATTTCAACAGCCAGAGCTGTAAGATATATAATGACTGTTAACTATATGAATGATTCTGAAGAGTCTACACAGTGAGATTTCTACCATCTAAATTACCACCCATTATTGGAGGGTTCCTCGCCTTATTCCCTGTCTTCACTCTGACTTCAAACTTTCCGTTGATCGCTATCACCTTGAGGAATAACCTCACCATCTTATTTCCCTCCAGTAAATAACTATCTGATTCCATTGCTGAGCAATACAGTGAAGGGTAGCTTCTGGAAGCAGGCACAGCTCTCCTTGGTTGCAGTGCTTCCCCCTCTGGCCATTGCTTATGTCTCTGGGCTTTTCAGAGACAAAGCGAGCAAGATACTGATCGCTGTTACAGGATCTTATCCTGGTCTTGCTATCATGTTTATCATCCCTGCGACTCTTGTATTTGCTTCAAGAAGGTGAGATCATTTCTTTGAAGCAAACAATTAAACAATCAACAGACGCATGCGCAACCTCTTCCCTAGCGAGAAGAATATCCACGCTTCCCCATTCTCACATATCGCATTTGTGGTGACGATACTATTGGCCTGTGTAGTTGCTCTGGGGTTCATCATATACAACCAAGTCTTTATGTTTAAAGATATGATCCAAGGAAAGGCAACCGGAGGAGGAGAATAAATTCCTCACTGATTTCAAGCAATACCTATTATTTAAGATAAATACATTTTTATCTGGTGATCCTATCTTTGTACAACTGCAGGCATGACGTCGACAACTTGATGTTTGACAACCCCGAGAAATGTTGGGGGAATTATTATCGCGGCAATCTTTTTTGATTTTTGTTTGGCAAGGAAAAACCAACGCGATGGAAGCCTTCCCTGTTCATCCTTCCGAACACCGAACCACAGGTATCTCCTCTTTTTCATCACTTCTCAAATGAACAGATGATCATGCATATGAAAGAGGGACCGTAGATTCTGCACGTGCCAGCAGGCGATCATTCAGAGGGGATTTGTTTGAATTTCCATCACCGAGTAGTGCTCTTGAGACAATGGCTCTTGAACCAGCTTTCAAACTTCACGTTTTTTTCGGTCTTGTCAGTTGTGCGCTATGCTTGCTCAGTAAGTCTTTGGGTCGTATAAGCGCTGATGAACACAGTATGGGTTATAATACAATTCTTCATTCCAGTCTTTCCTTGGTGGCTCATACCTTTGTGCGTCTTCCTGCTATCCTCGTCCTTCCATTTTTTATATTGGATTCCAGCTGAACCTCTTTATTTTCAACTCCATCTTGTTTGGTCTGTGAGTTGACACCAGAAAATACAACCGATTGATGTGAGCAGATTATCATCAGCTTGACACTCTTTCTGAGTTGGTTGAGTACGTACCAAGGAGGAACAACTTGGTATATTTATCCAACCTTAGCCCTTTTGCTTCTCCTCTCCATACATTATGTCTACGCCAGACACAACGGTTCTCCTACTATGTTCCTTCGAATGAATGCCACGGTATTGAGATTTTCAAATTCACTTTTCACTGATGAGCGTAGTTCTTCATCTTGGTGAATATCTTATTCTTATTAATATGGATAGAACACAAGGGAAGCTTCCCTTGGTTTGTGATTCCCCTTTTCATCACTGCTTTCCCTCTCGTTATACATCTCACCTTCACATTCTACCGTAACAATCTACTGGCTTTACACACTGGCATATATCTATATTTTGTAGTCTTATTCTATATCTGGTGGTCCCTCTCCGGCATCAAGAACCCCTGGTTCATGCTTCCTATCATCCTCTGGTCACTTCTCTTCTTATTTCATTACACAAAGGCCACCAACGACGTAAGTAATTATTGTGTTATAGAAGATGATAAACATAGGGATCCTATATGGAGATAGACCCCTCCTACTCTCCCAAGTCTCGACCATATGATTACTCACATCACTCACCTCCACCACAACAACAACAACATACCTCACTCTCCACTCTCACTCAATCACAAGATGGAAACTCAACACAAGATAAAGGATTAATACAGTCCTTACAACAGGTATCGTTAAAGACATATATATCTGGTATTAACAAATACAGGCATCGTCTGAGATAACCATAGAGAGCCAACCCACGCTAAGAACATCAAACACAATGCCGAATAACAACAACACGGCACAAAGTAGACAGTACCAAGAGCAGCATTATGAATCTTTCCCTGCCTCAACTTATCAGAAAATATAATTCATAATACATTTTTAATTATTTATTATAATTATAATTATATATTTTCATTCTAATAAAAAGAGATAGTTGTGGAAGTGGTTCTGAGGTCTATCATTTTTATCCAATTACATCAGGTGTGTCTTTGGGAGGCTGATATAGAGGATTGTGGACTTAATCCTCGTGAAGCTAGAGGACTTTCTGTTGCCATCCATCATATAAAAAGAGGGTATTATTGTGCATTTATCTACAACTCAACACACACTAAATGCTTGCTTCCTGTGATCTAAGCTTTTATTCACTCTCAGTATGCTTTATGTGGACTAGTTGGAAATCACTGCACATCCCCAGCTTGCTTGCTGAGCCACTGTGTGTTTGTGTTTCTCTTTGTGCTCACCTTTTTAGTTTTGGTGCTCTGCTCAACAGAAGCATGAGCTACAGAAGGTGCTGCCATGTTGCTTTCCATTTCTTCTTTCTGATTTTAGAAGAACTGTTTCCCTAGAAGAATCAGATAATGTTGCAACACATTGAAGTTTCTTTTGTTATGGTTGGGCACACCTACTGTGACATTAATCAACTGTTTTCAATCTATGCAAAAACCCTCAAAAAGTAATCATAGATCCATTTGATTCTTAATTCATACAAATCAATCATCATTTAAAATCAAAGGAAATATGATTGGAAGGGATAGATGTCTGATTATATTTGCTCTCTGGAGGGTCATCAAAAATTTTATCACTTAGATTTCACTCTCAATGATCAGGACAGACCAGCTTTCAGATATGCAGGTGCACATATATCTCATTTTATCTTGCACTCATTTTTTTAGGTTCTATTAACCCAGAACATGGGATTATAGGTGTAAAACGGACTTCAATTCCAATACAAATCTAGAACTCTTTTCCTTTTGGAGACCACTCTCTTCTTTCTCTTTAAGTTTTTTGTCAGGTAAAACCAGATAGACAAGAAGAGGCTATAGAGAAATTAATGGCTTATCTTGAGGAGATTCCTGGTGGACAACAGATTCTGAAATCATATTTAGACATCACTGTCCCTTAACAGAAGATAGCCAATTTTTGGGAAGCTGCTACACATTGGCAAGACATGACTCAATCCATCATTCCTCAAGGATCAATAACATATCAAAGTGTTTACAATATTAGGACCTATGAAGGTTTTGAAGGAGCAGAAGCAGCAAATGGCTTGTCTTGTTGCCATGCTTAGCTCTGAAACGCCTCCAGAACATGTCTGCTTTGACTTAATCTTTTAGATTTTATCTTTTACTGATTTTTTTAGGTTCCATTAACCCATATAATGGGATCATGGGTGTAAGGGGGACTTGAATTCCAATACAAATCTGCAACTCTTTTCCTTTTGGAGACCACTTCTCTTGCTCTTCTTTAAGTTTTTTGTCAGGCAAAATCAGATAGACAAAAAGAGGCTATAGAGAAATTAATGGCTTATCTTGAGGAGATTCCTGGTGGACAATAGATTCTGAAATCATATTTAGACATCACAGTCCCTCAACAGAAGATACCCAATTTTTGGGAGCTACTACATATTGGCAAGACATGACTCAATCCATCATTCCTTAAGAATCAATCACATATCAAACAAGTCCACTGGTTGACCTCTTAACCATCCTGTCAACAAGAACCCCATAAACCTCACCACCCATTTACCTTGCCACTATAAGGAACACATGACAGATGATGCTGCCATCAATGCAGCAACATATCCCTAGAGGAACTGTGCAGAAAAATTAGCCAGATTGCAAATTTGACCCCCATGCAAACTGCTGCCTTACTAGAATTAGAGGAACAAGATCAGAAAGAGAGGTTCAATACTGTGGACTCCCAGCTGGAAATTAGAAACTTGGCGCCAAAGGGTGCCAACAGAGACTAAAAATAGATCTCACACAACCAAGCATCTACAGCTTGGTCAACAGCCTCAATAAAACAAATATAAAATTTGGTTCAATAAATACTAATCAAGCTTTTTCACAAAAAACTTATCTCTCACAAACAAAATGCCAACCTACTCTCTATGGCCACTACAGTTGAACTACCAGGCTGACTGGTGCCAAAACTGGCGGAGGACATCCCTTGTCAGAACCTGTAGTCTGGGTGTCCTTTGTTAATAAAAAAATCAGTCAGAGGCAACCAGACTATGTCAGTACTCCTGACCTTAGAATACGGTCTGCAAAAGATTGAGTTTTTAAATCCTCCCTGTGGTACTACAACAATTGCTCAACCTGCATATGAAGTTCATCTTAGTACATTTAAGGATACATCTTATGCTTTACCAACACAAAGCACAAACTACCAGGGTGATAATCTGAAGAAGTTAATGCAAGTGCCTGAGCAAACTGTGCACAATAACAAGCCAGTTAGATTTTTGCATGATGAAAGTTAATACAAAGCACTTTGTGGCACTGATTGAAAATTAATACAAATAGCCTATGGTGACATTCTGATCATATTGATATCCTGATGGTATTATGGGGTTTTCTTACCAAATTCCATCACAAAGACCAATCAGAGATAAGAGTGGAATAAGGACCTACACAAGTCACAAGAGAGACAGATCTAAGTAAATGTGTCTCTTTAGTATCAAAAGGTGTCTCTTACCTTCAAATGGTATCTAATATATGGTATCTCCAGATCTCTTCTACTATGTCTCCTTGAGTTGATTGTTACATCTCATATAGGTGTAGAGAGAGATTACTAAAAAGGATGCTCTGTTTATGCACACATTTTTTTGCCATTTTTAGGTTGGAGGGTTCATTTTCAGGTTTACTCAACTTATAAGCCATATATGTCTCACATTTGGCAGCTTGAGTGAAGGTGATTCGCTGCTGCAGATCTAACTGCACGCGAACAGGTTGATTTGTTGGCAGAGAGCAGAAATGTGCGCCAATGCGCAAATCTTCTATAGAGAATTTATTTATTCTTTGGACCATAAACTTGCATGATAGAGGCAAAGAAGGTCATGATAAGGTTGGAATTCACCTCAACAATATCTTCAGGCAATAAAAATACAGTCGGGCATCCAAGCTTACGAGCTGACGATGATTCAAAAACAAATCAAGGTTAGTAAATAATCAGACTCACCGCACGAGATCGCGTAGGATGCGTTCTGTAACTTCTGCTCGGGTGTCCTGCCCATAGTTATCTTTGTGTAATCGATAGAACCTGGGCGGCAAGCAGTCAGCAGGTCGATAATAAAGTGACTGGTGGACAAGTTCTTGTCCTTGAAATCCGCAATAGTGAGGGAACGCCCGGTGGAGGAAACCTGACCTTGGGTGAATAACACTGAGGAATAATACTGAGTGAATAACCAGATTAAAAGTGAATAAGAGAAATTATTCCTCCAACTCTGCACCTTCTGATTTGCCCAAGACACAATGTCCTCCTCGTTGAGGCTTTGTCTGCCCGCAAAATGAAGGACGTGGTACCTCATGAGTTGCCATATAATGGCTAAATCTTTTAGAGTTGAGGATATGCCTACAACGTACCTAAAGAGAGCTTCTCGCTTCCATTCTGCAACTCCGGTCCAGAAATGTTGACAAGTGATACCCTCAGCTGGGCGCACAACTCCAGTGCATAATTACAGTGCTCCAACTTTCATATTTAGAACACACAGAAATAACTAGGAGTGATATAACGAATCTACCTGCTGAAATTTGGATGGATTCTGTCTGTGTACTCTGCCCCAATTGACGATGCCTGGCTGCACCTTATCCAAAACTTGCAGCAAAACTAAGCCATCAGAGAGTGTGTTTTTGCCAATGGTCGGGACTTGTGGCTCAATGCCAAGAGAATTCATCCAATTTAAGAATGCACGCTTCTCTCTCTCGGGTGTAGTGTTGTTCTGTATGGGTGCAGGTGCAGCAGATGTGTCTGCCATCTTCGGGTGATGATGAAACAGCTGCGAGACGAAGAATGCATTCAATGCTGTTCATTTAGTCTCTTCATACAATCAATCAAAATATCACCTTGGTGACCAGACACAATAGCAGATGGAGTAATGTATTGAGCTGGTAATAACCTTCCCGCTTCTTCCACAACTCCTTCAGCTCTTATCTTATCAGAAATGTGTACAGATATTCAAAATAATATCACCTGGCGAGCAAGTCCGGATTCTGTAGGAGAGAGAGTTGAGGCATATTGAGTAAATACATGTAAGCCTCTGAATCTGCTACATCACTTCCAAAATTATTGACTCTCTTCCCCACTCCAGCCGTGCTCAACTGTGATTATTTAGAGAGTAAAAGTGATCTCGGTAGATACCTGGTGATTGACCCATCTCAACAATAATTGTATGGAAGATAAAGCTGCGAGGTCATCCATCGTCTCTCCGGGTCGCAATAATTGTCTTAAATATGGAATGGAGTTGACATTGATGCTGCTGATCTCCCCCTTCTGTAAATATATTATAAATACGTATATCTCATTATCTTTACATTGATGATAGCCCATAACAACTCGACCACTTTGTCTTGATTTCCACGGAGTACCGAAGAGACAGATATTCTCGAGACGTCACATCCCAGTCCTGATATATTCATCCATATATTCATCATATCAATATATTCATCGTATCAATATATTCACCTCTCGCAGAATTCAATGCGAGGTGTATGTTCTCTTCTATTTGCCTAACATTCAAATTGGCCCCAGAATTTACTGTGCGTTCGTCCACAGATCCAGGTGCGACGACATTCAATAATTTGCTTCTCATTTGAGTAAAATGTACAAGGTGATGTATGTGATAGATATCTTACTTGAATAAAACACCATCAGTCGCCAATTTGAATAAAGTGTCCCCTTGTATGGGGATGGACTTGGCATAAAGAGGGTCTTGAGATAACCTCGTGTTGATGTACCCTACAATTGCTTGTGTCATTCCTCTCCTGTCCTCTACGGGTAATGGTGCCCCTTCATCCACCTTCTGTAAATCATCAACATCTACTCTATACTCTATCGTCACATCACCTCCTCGACAGGGATGCTAAGAGATGCGTTGGATAACTGTTGTTGCAATGCCTCTACATCTACAACGGGAGGAGGTATCGGTGCTGTAGCAGTGTTGATAGGCTTAGGCTCTTGCATAACTGGTGCTTGTTGAACTATTTCAGCCGCAGTGGGAGGTTGTTGTGCAAAGTTCTATTCATGATCAGCCCTTTGAATAGTTGAAATAACCAAAGAAACTCACCGCTGTGGGAGGGAACTGGTTCTGTTGCTGATCCTGTGCATATTGCTGGGGGAATGCTCCCTGTGGTGGCTGTTGACCATAGTTACCGTCGAATCCGTGGTTTCCAAGACCAGAGAATTGGCTGGAGTCAGATTGATCATAGTTCTGATAACCATAAGGAGTGCTCGCGTGTTCGCCCAACCCAGAAAATTCACTGGAACTTGGGTCTTGATAATATTGGTTCACATTTCCACTTTGATGATTGTCGGGCAAACCGTAGTAGGCACTCGAGTGTGAACCTGCCAGGGGATTCACGAAAAGATAAAAAATTGAGCTCTTACCGCTGTAAGCTTCGTTCGTGGGTGGAGGTGTGTAAGCTTCCATAGTGGGTGGAGGTGTATAAGCTTCCGCAGTGGAGTCACGACCTCCCTGACATTGTTAGAGAAGAGAAAAGACTTGTTCTACCTGTTGCTGAGGATAGGCGACAGATTGTTGATAATACTGCCCCTGCCCTTCTTGTGGGGGATAACCTGTCGTGGGTGGATATATCCCTGCGGCATTGGGATTGTAGTAGCCTGTTGCGGAATACGTCTGAGAGGTACCTCATTTCCGTCAATTTGAGACAATCTCACGTGCGACGTAGTTTACCGTAGCCTTGCTGAGGTGGATAGTTGGAATACCCCTGTTGAGGACCATAACCAGGATAATAGCCAGTTGTTTGCTGATATTGAGCTTGAGCTTGCGGTGCGGCGTAGTAATAAGTTGTTGTGGTGGTAGTCGTAGTCTTCATTTATTCAGTTGTTGATGCCCAAGATAATATCAACTGGTGTCTTACGTGGTGTCTACCAGTCATGTTGTTCAAATGATTGTTGGTTGTGGTTGGTTGTGTTCTTCGGTTCGCAGATGTTGGTGTGTTTTCGTTGGATGAAAATGCGCTATCACAGAAAAACGTAAATTCGAAAATTGACCTCTACAACGAAATAAAAAGTGCACGGATTTTGCACGGCTCGGGAAGGGGTCGAGAGGGATCCTTTTCTATCGATTCCATACAGTTCGATCTAAAATGGTGAGTATCCTTATCCATCTTCTTTCCATCCGCCTTATAGACATCCTATTCCATCTTCTACCCATCCGCGTTATGGACAATCCCAATTTCATGCATCTCTCTTGTGCTCAACATGACAAAATGTGATTGGACATGATCTAATTGAGTGATTAGTCGCTCGTGGTCGGTGAGACTGGCTTTCAACAATTGCTCCGTGTTGCTAACACCAACATCGACGGAAAGAACAAGGTTATGTACGCCTTGACCTCCATCAGAGGTATTGGCAGACGTTTCTCCAACTTGGTCCTCAAGAAGGCTGACATTGATGCCAACAGAAGGTATGTCGAACTCCTCTTTTGGTTTCTCTTTTTGCCTGAATCCAAATTTGAAATAAACGTTCTCTTAGGGCTGGAGAGCTCTCTCAGGCCGAAATCGACAAGATCGTTACAGTCGTGACCCACCCCCGCCAGTTCAAGATCCCCAACTGGTTCCTCAACAGACAAAAGGATGTTAAGGACGGAAAGTTCTCTCAGGTTTACTCCAACGGACTTGACTCCAAGCTCCGTGACGATCTCGAGAGATTGAAGAAGATCCGTGTGCACAGAGGTCTCAGACACGCATGGGGTCTCCGTGTCCGTGGACAGCACACCAAGACCACTGGTGAGACTTTGAAGTTGGAATATTATTATTCAATGATATTTAGGTCGCAAGGGACGAACTGTCGGAGTGTCCAAGAAGAGAGGTGGATAAACTTTTGGCTCTCGAGCCGGTCAACAATAAATACCGCAGCGATAGGAAACAATGCATCAACTTGAGTATTTCACATTTATTGTTTCTTTGGTTTCTGCGAACATTAGCTTCATGAAAAACCTCGATTACCTTGAGAATATTTTGTATCGCGAGGACTGTGCTTGAATCCCTTTTTGTTCCTCCTGCTCCGACATGAGCTTCTCATCTATCGCACCATTTCACCCACCTTCTAAACCGTGCAATCTGCCTAAAGAGGAACCACCCAGTGGTATCGTAAAATCAGCTCTGGTGATGACGCCTTGCCCTTCCTCTTCTTTTGTGTTCCTTTTTCATGTCATGAAATGTTTGTTGATGAATTTTACTTTTTAATAGGCTGTGCTATCTTTTCTGTCACTATCACTTTCCTCTCTTTAATTTTCTCGCGTGTTTCAGCAGTTGACTCGAACTGTGGTGCGTAGCTCACATCTAAATGCCCTGAATAATTCAGATATAATTAGGGTGAATTAAAGACCTCCAAAGAAGGGAGAGTCGTCCAGCCTCCTTTTTGCCATCTGTGCTCCTTGCACGTGTTTGAATTTAATCCAATAAACATCTGTGAATTCCTCCGTTTCATACTCGAATAATATTTTGTACCTGCAGAAATGAGAGAGAGAGAGACAACCTCACTTTACTCTGCAATCGCTCCATAAATCGAGAATGCTTTTAATAGTTCTCTCTCCACTCCAACACTGGGTACACCTTCGACAGGTTGGTCAATGTACAGACCAATAGGATCGTATCACCTTTAACGAGAAGGTATTTTGATTCTTGTAAGATGGTAAATACTTTTACAGCTGTCTCCCTCTTGCTAGCTCTATATTTCATTCTCTCTTCGACATAGCCTTTAATCTTTGGATTTTTAACATTACGAAGCATTAGTTTCTCACCTCAGCAGGGAACTTGTGGGCTTCTAGGTTTTCTGATTCCCTTCTCGCCTCGATTTCGTCTGAACGTTTCTTGATGAGTTTGCTAATCTCAACATCCACACGTGTCTGGTCATTCTAAAATGTTGAATGAGGGTGTTGGTTGTCCACTCACCATGAGATCGTCTGTTTGTAGAAGAGAATTCAATATTGTCCGGCGAAATCACATCATAAAACACATCACGATGATCACCAGATTGCTACCACCACTTAAAAATACCCTCTGCAGACCCTTAATACCACGTTTGGACACACGAAGAGCATGTTTACCATGCCAGAGGCAAACTAAAAGTCTATTTCTTGCACAATCGAGGAGCTTTACCTCTGTACAAGAAGGTCAGTCATTAAGATGACAGATTTTTATTAAAGAGTCCAGTGGAAAGGCGAATACCTTCGGTCATCAAAGATTACATAGACCGAATCAATGAGTTTGGAAATAAAGGAGATGTAGAGGCTGTGGAGAGGGCTTGGAAACGGATGCATTCAGAAAACTTGGACGCAAACATTGCAACTTATTGTGCTGTCATCAAGGCGTTTGGAAAACTTCAAGATCAGAGGAGATTAGAAAACGTGTGGAATAATATGCATGAATCAGACGTAAAACCTGACATCACACTATATAATGCAATGATAGAAGCCTACTCAAATCTTCATCAATTACCCAAGATTGTACAGGTAATGAATGTGATGTAATCGAGCTTTGCTTTATGTTGGAATGGAAACCAATTTTTTGTCCTGTGTGCTTGTTCTGGGTCAAAATGTGTATTCAAAAAGGCAAGAAACTCTGGGCTTACAAACCCTCTTCTTGAAGGATTTCAGTCTTTCTTCCTGGATTATTTTTATTCCAAATTTCCAAGATGTTTTTGTGCCAAGTTGTCTTTTTGACATGTGCAGGTGTGGAAAGAGATGGAAGAAAATGGAATAGAAGCAGACGCTCATAGTTACAGACCAGTAGTGGAGATGTATGCACGTTCTGGTAATGAGGCCATGGTAGAGGGCCTCAGCAAGGAGATGGAAGAGAAGGAATTGGAGTTGGACGTGAGTTTATATTTCTCTGTACACAACATTGAGAGAATATAGGTAGATACTCATAATTCAATACTCATGATGCACATTTTCAACAAGAAGTTTGACAAGGCGAATGAACTTTGGGACGAGATGATCAAAAAAGATTCAGTGCAGCCAAACAGCGAGACTTACGCGCTGATGATCTCTCTTGGACCTTTAGAAAGATCAAACAACTTGTGGGAGGATATGAAAGAGAGAGGAATCAGGGCATGTGTGGAGGCTTATAAATCACTCATCACAATCAGAGCAAAGGGTGGAGACATCAAAGGTGCAACCGCGCTGTCTTTAGAGGGGGGTGCAGAGGTGAAGAAGATGGCCTCTGCCATCTTGGAAGAGATGAAACAAAAGGATAAAAAATGAATCTATATTGCTTTTTCGACAATGATATGCTCTTGGCAGAATGAAGTTTTAGGTGTACAACTCTGAGCGCAAGTGAAGATTAAGACGTTCCCAAATTCCATCATCTCGCCCTCTTCTTCAAATTGAACACCTTTATCAGTTTAGTTTTGGTGATGATGTAAACTTACCATTGAGAGAGATGATTGTGGGATTTGCATCTCATAGATTCTTGGTGAGCCACACGAGACACATGGTGGAATCTCCACATTTTCATCCACTAAAAATAATGGCCGACCGTTAAATTGATACCTTTTAATATCAATTTCATAGAATTGAAAGACTTTCACACCTTACCACTTGCTGTGGTTCCTTCTCAACCTTCTTTTGAAATTTGAAAAATAACTGTCCATATCAGGATTGTATACAAGGGTATCTTATACCCTATCTTGGTTCTCATATCTCTCTCCTCCCCAGGATTCTTCTGTTGAAGGCACTTTGTTTTCTGTCTCATACTGCTCCAACAGTTCTTTCTCTCTTGTACTTGCCTTCTTCTCAACTTGTTCACTTTCTGTAGCCACCTCCAATTCAATAGCCTTGAATTTGCCTACTTCACAGAGGAAGGAAACTGGTATCGGTGGGCTCGAGTCAGTCATGGTATTCATCTCCTTCTTCTCAGATATTGTACACCTTTGTTCAAGTAACGTCTCTATCTCTTGTAGCTCTTCTGTGCTTGTACTTTCTGTGGCCCCCCAATCATCGGCCTCTTACAGCCGTAAATCATCCATTTGATGACTTTCCAGCTCACCTGCACCCCAGTCTGATTCAGCAAATAACTTCTCAGTTGGAGTTTTAGAAGGTATTTCCTCCTCTTTTGAATAGTACATCCTCTCTTCTTCTGTTATCGGAGCTTGATTCCTCACAACTGACCACCTCAAAAAGTTTCATTTTCAAGTGATCACAACATACCCTTACCCTTCACTTTTAGAACAGCAAGACGATTTAGGACAAACAAATATGAGAAGGGAACGATGTTGGTCTGAGAGCTCATCTAAAGGTGAATATGCATGCATAAATATACTCATTTTCTCATCACATGATCGACAAGAGGGTGGTTCAAATGATGATCCAAAGGTAATCTGAAGTAATCAGATTCAAGTTTGAGAATGAAGGATGAATCACCAGACGACCACCTATTTTTGTGTTCAGAGGGTTGGTATCATCCCTGGGGTTGATGAGGGTGCCAAGAAAACACAAAAGAGAATGCTCTGTCGCGATCATGAAGTGAGAGAATTTGCATTTTCTGAACAAAGAAATACAGAAAAAAAGTAATAATAAATAAAATGAATTAATAAATCAGTTTTAAGGTAATTCATGTGGGAGAGTGCAATCCTCAAGGGTCATATTCTTTCAATTTTTTGATGATCTGAAGAGTGGATTATGATAAGAGCATAATCATGCCGTTAGTAATTAGTATCTGGCATACTGATTCTTGTGCACAGTGGGTTCTGAGTCTCTCATTAATATTGATCACAAGTTCCAACAATCAAAGGATCAGAGAAAGTCTCGGCCTGTTGGGAATGTATTTTCAGAAAAAAAAGGTCTTCGACGTTGCGCACAGTTTTTTCATTATTTCAATCTCACATCCTGCGACAGAGATGATGGAAAACGAGGACATGGAGCAAATGCAGACACAAGCTCCGACGAAATTAAACACGTTGGACGAACCAGTCTCAGCTACCTTGGTGAAATCTTGATTATCCAGGCTGAATTGACTAATTCTTCTAGTGGAGAGATATAACGAGGATAGGATACAAGTTATTTCATGTTTTGATTCCCAGGGGTTATTCAGAGAAAGCCCTTCGTGATTGTGAGCGGATTTTCATGATACATAATCTCTTGGATCTTGTTCTGACTGATTAAGGGGATCTTTGGGGACCTCTCGTCTTTTGCGTGGTGTTAGCTTTGTGAGTTGTTGTTGACCATGGATTGAATACTCATACGACTAGAGTCTTAGGAGGATCGCTCGCCATACAAATATTCGTCATCATCTCCATTGGTTCTATAGTGATCACTCTCAATTCCATTCTGCTTGGTGGAAAAGTGTGAGTCTTTTTCACTGGCCAGGTCAGGGTGACTGATTATGGTCCAGATCGTTTTTTCAAAGCGTGTGTCTGGTCGGTTATTGTATATTTCCTCTCGTCTTAGCTGCAGTCATCTCGGCCATAATCAATCTCTTCTTCCGAAACATCTGGGTCAATTTTGGGCTTGCCGCTGGTGGTTTTGTGTGGAGTGTTTGGGGTAAGTCTTTCACAATTTCTACTTTAGAGGACCTTTGTACTCATTCACTCAGCCTCTGTCGGTTTCCTCTCGGCTGCGGTGCCAGACCATAGAAGACTATTAGCTGTATACCCTGTTTTCTTATTCTATGCCGCTCTGGCTTGGCTCATCATTGCCAGCTACAAGACTGGCGGCTCTTCCAGCAATAATAGCGGAGGAGGCACCACACCCGCCAACAATGGGACAGTCTCAAACATTACAGCTGGGCTATAAAGAAATACATATTCACACAAACCCCATAAATCGCACCAAGACTGAGCATCAAAGAAGATTGTCTTCACGATTTATTGTTTGCCTTCTGTCTTTCCTTGTACAAACACTGGTTGTTTGGAGAGCTGATGGTGATGTGAATGATTAATCCGATCTCTTTATATGTACAACAATCTACAAGGTGAAGTCATGATTCTGCAGAGGATGCTTCTTGAACGGCAAGATCTTTTCTCATCTTTTATGCGTGAGACTTTGGTTCAACAATTCAAACAAAATACCTCAGAAATAAACGAAGTAACATTCAAAAGACCAAGTGTGGCGCAAGCAAAGTCATCTCTACTGTTCTCATTTCTCGCGCGCCGCGAGTACTGCTCTGCCCTCTGAAAGGCCTGTTTCTACTTATTTTGTGTTACGGTGATGACGACTTGCCTCAAAAACCCTGACCATATCCCCCACATGTTGCGTGAAATTAGGGCGGGTGTGTACATTTGCTGATGGTGAGTTATTTATAGGAGGTGTTCCGTATGCTGCAGGGGACGTTCCTGCATATTTTATTCAAAGACTCTTTTGAGTGATACGAATAAAAACATGAACAAATATATGCCAATAATATTTAAGAATAAAATGTTATATACCTGGTGGTGGTTGCACGTTTGTGCTCGTGCGCATCAAATGTGTCAAATCTTCTTTCACGGATCTCACTTTGTCTGAAATAAATATTTTCCTCATCATTGCTGCCGCAATGCTCTGGTAGCTAAATATTCATTATTTTATTGATTTTAATGTTTCACCACAATATGTTACCACAAACAAAAATTTCATGCAAGAAGCCAATCACAAAATAAACGGGGAAAATAGTTGGAATATTAAATTAATACCAAGATTTGAGGTTGAATGAAATAAATGTAAAGATTACCAAAGGGAGGCCAATCTGGGTCCTTGAGATTCGCAATTCGGTGAGATATCGTTGAAGAATTTTATCGTCTGTTCGTACATTGTAGACGCCTGTTTCATCTCTTTCCGTTGCTGATATTTGTCAGTTTTTAATTCCAAACACTTGAACTATGTTCACAATCCAATCTAGAAATATTGCAGCCATTTAGATTACTGTTTGTGTGGCAGAGCCAAAGCGGTATAAGACAAGAATACTTTGACATCAAATTCAACCATATTCTATTTATCAAATCTCCGAGTGCCATGTTGATTTTTAGCGCGTGATAGTCGCAAGTATGACATCTCTCACAAGAAATGAAAAGACAAACCTCATATAAATAAGCGCAATGTAAAAATTTGAGGCCAGATTGTGTGTACAAAATGGCGCCCTGTTTGCGGTCGATCTTATCTATCTTATCCGCTGCTCTCTTCAGCTGCACCGCTGCTTTTTTTATTTCTTCTGGATTCTCGATATCTGCCACGCTTTCTGCTTTCTCCATCTGTAATTTCAGTTTCAAGTTTGTATTAAATCTATTTAGATATTTTATATATCATCTGTGTGCCACGGTAATCCATCACAAAAAGATCTTTTATAAATCTCAAGTCATAATAATAAATTAAACAAGTATGAATAAGTGATTAGAATGAAACTCACCTTCTTTTTTTCTTCCGGTTCTGAGACATTAATATCCTCTATCTCCATTTTATCTTCACATTCATTTTTGTTTTCTTTTTGGGTACGTGTTTCTTCTTTGTGTGCCCGTGTATCCTTCTTTATGCGTGTATCCTCCTTCTTTATGCGTGTATCCTCCTTATTTATGCGTGTGTCCTCCTTATTTATGCGTGTATCCTCTTTGCGGGGTGTGATGAGTTTATCTGCATTTTCAGTTCAATGTGTGCTGCTATTCGCAAGTGTTGACTGTTTGTACGTTTTGTTAACAAAGTGAGTACGATTGAATACATATTTACCTCTTTCTTTAGGAGTGTCGCTTTTCTCCTGTTGCTGTCTGCTCGATTTTGACTGTGTATTGGAAAGAGGTCCCTTCTGACTTATATCTTCTGTATCCTTTTGCATTTTCACGCTGTGATTTTGGTGTCCATCTTTAGGATTGTCTTTATGCGCTGGTATCGTCTCTTGTGTCCTTGGCTTTTTGTTCCTTTGTGAATGTTGTGAAGTATGGACGTCCAAAGCGATCCTAGTGACTTCTGTCGGATCATAAAGAGGTGAGATCACCTGTGGCAAACCCATGGTCATGTCCTGAGGGGATCAGACATCATCAATAAGAGTTTTCACCTTGAGCATCTTGTTGATGTTTGTGCTTTCACTCTGTTGTTCGAAAGAAGACATCTTCTGAGAGAGACTGTGTTGTATGATTCTTGGTGAATCTGATAATTTTAAATTATCCCTACCCCCCAAAATCCAGCTGTATGTTTGACAAGTTTTCGGATACAACTGAACCATATTTATTAAGACCCATCTGTAAAGTAGAACACTCTTCGTTGCCCTCCGTCCCAGGAGCTTCCAACATCGTCCTAAAAACAGTTCAACTCAAGACGATTAGATGATTCCTCAAAGCGACATATTACACTCTCAATGTCTCAAAGATGGTATCTACCTTCTCACAGTTTGAAATTATCAAAAAAGATGAAAACTGTCCGTGAAATGGAAAGCAGCAACGGGTAATTAAGATATCTCGAAAAATTGTCGCATGTACTTCTTGGAGAAGAGAGTCGCACACAGTTCGACACACACACGAAACAACATGTCACAAGAGACGCAAAACAAATTTGAAGCTGCTGCTGCAGAGGCAGGAAGACAGACCGTCGCTGCTGCCGATCGCCTTGTTAAGTAGGTAAAAAAAGTCATCGCACTGCTGACGTCACTTAGAAAAGCGAGTGCTGCCCTCGACCATACCGAAACCACCGAAACCACCAGTCCCATTGGACAAGGTCTCTTCAGTTCTCAACCAAAGACGTTCACCGAGTTATACAAAGAGGTACATTATTTCTTTTTGATTTTGAAATCTGTTTTAGACGACCAGCTCATAAGGAGTTAGGTCATCGAAAAATCATTCAGAAATGAGCCCTTTGCTTTCAAAGTACTCGGCGTGTACCAGAACCTCACCTCCATGTTCCAAAACGCCACTTACTTTTACAACAAGTCCTCTCCTCAGAACATGGGTGAGTTCAATTCTAATTCTACTTGATTATTTCTGAACAAGTGAAGACCTCTTCTTGAAAGACAAGCAAAAGGACAAAAAGAAGGCGCACAAGAAGGACAAGAAAGATTCAGAGACCAACCTCTCCAAGTATGCAAAGATATTCAACTCTGGATACATTAGACAACTCAAAGCTGCTGACGATGAGTATTCCCCTGAGGCCATACAGGGTCAGTCTCCGTTTTATATCTTCAATTCATGACGTTAAACACTATTGTGAATCCAACTGCACCTATAAGCAAAAGGAATTTGTCAGTCTTGCTGTACATAAACTTTTGATGCAAGGATTTTAAACAAAGCTCGTGTTATAAATATATTGTCATTCCTCTGGTTGACTCAAACTACATTTGTCACAGCAATGTACACTATATGCTATAATGTCTTTTGACATATGTGAATAAGATATCATATTGAATTATGTACAGCCCAAATACAGAAGCTTGAGGACTACAAGGAGGGTAAATTCTTGGAAAGGTTTGATGAGGAAGAGAGAGAGAAGAAGAAGGAGAAGAAGGAGGAAGAGAAGAAAGTAAAGAAGGGAAGATCAACATGCTGATAATATCAATGACATACAACAGGAGAGAGAGGATCAGAAGAAGGAGAAGGAGGAAGAGAAGAGCAAACATGGAGAGAAGGATAAGAAGCACAAGAAGGATAAGAAAGACAAGAAGGACAAGAAGGACAAGAAGGATAAGAAGGATAAGAAAGGAAAGAAGGACAAGAAAGGAAAGAAGGATAAGAAGGATAAGAAGGATAAGAAGGATAAGAAGGACAAGGAGAAGGAAGATAAGAAGGAGAAAGAAGAGAAGGGGAAGGAGAAGGAGGGAAAGAAGGAGCTTGAGGCCCTTCGCAAGTTTGCAAAGAGGGAGACTGAGATATTGGACGGAAGAATTTCTGAGCTGAAAGGTCAGACTACATTTTTGAGATTGATCACTTATATCATATATTCTATGTACTTATATTCTATATACTTATATCATATAGCTCTCACTTCACCCAACGAACTGCAGACTTCAATCAGCAGATTTGCCCCTGCACTACAACTCCTTGACTTAAAGACTAACCCTGATGATGTTGATCCTAGAGCAGCCACCCTCAGAAAGGCATCTGAATTGCAACTCTCTGCTGAAGGGTGATTTCTCTCTTCATTCTTTTGGGAGTATTAAAAATGTACAAAGATTGACATATATAGATGTTACCGCCAGTACTTGAACAAGTTGATAGAATGTCAGAGGAAGGGTGACTCTGCTTGCTTGATTAGATACAGAAATTTGGAATTCAGCTGTGTCAACAAGAGTATCCACTCTCTTCAGCATCTTGCATCCCTCAATGGAAACAAATTGGAGAGAGATGAGTCTGATAACCTCGATTAAACAATAAACTCCTCTTCTATTCAACCACTTCCATCAAAAAATAAAGAAACAATTCAAAGTAGTCAGTGAATATTGAATTTTAATTATTCCTCTAATGTTTTAATAAATCTCGTTGTCCAAGTCTTGGTCTGGAATACGGGTGCCTCCTGGCGTCAAAGGTGGTACCACAAAAACATCCCAGGCCTTTCTGATCTGCACAAGATGCGATATACTTTCTTCATGCTGCTTATAGAATCTTTCCACTGTTTTCTTCTGGGTGTTGTTGGTGTGGATTGGATATTCTATACCTTCTCTCCTTCTCATTATTAGCACTTTCAATAGACTCGATTTGCAGAAATGACAATAAATCATGAGATTAAATAAACCAAATATTGAGTACCTCTGATTATTTCTCTCCTCATCGTCTATGAAACGTTCAAAATAATCCGTCGGCGCAGCCTCTGCAATCTCATTGTCCTTCTTTGATTGTTCTTCTAATTTCTTCTCGACGATTTTTGCTAGCGGTAAATGGCCTGTATGTTTTGTACGACCGTCGTCGGTTAATGTCTTCGCTCTTAATGTACGAAGCTCTTCTAGCTTGAGTAATATGGATAGCTTTTCAGCTGCTCTCTTCCTCTCCGCCTTCCGTTGAGATTGTTGAAACAGCTCTGCGTTGGACCTCTTTCCTGCCTCATTTTTCTCATCATCAGCCTTCTTGCGAGTGTTCATCCATTCGTTGGACATAACATCTTGTAACTTTCTGTTCAATGCCCTCTTCAATTTCTTCTGCTTTCTCTTGTTCGCTGACATTTTTCGTTTGCGTGGTATCTCAACAGTTTCGTTTGTATCAATCTGGTATTGGTGCAGGGAGGAGGCAATTTGATCTCTACATCGGAGTGCTGTCGCCACCATTTCATTCAAAGCCACTCCAGACGGTCTCTCATATTTTAGTGTCGTCACTTGCTTTCTGAGCTTTTCTAATTCACTTCTGATCTGTGTCTCATCGTTCATTGAAATCACATCACCAAAACAAAGTTAAAATCCGTAAAATCAAGTTGTAGTGGAGTGCGTAATAATTATGATGTTTGATGACGTAGGCGTTTGACGCTGGTCATTTGCACTTTTGAAAGATCACCTGAAGGTCATCTTCTACCACAACAAAATATGGTATGTTCTGGTATCATTCTTTGTTCTCACTAAATTCAGGCGCGACGATATGATTCGAGGACAACCATTTTCTCCCCTGAGGGTAAGTTTCTGCAGACAAGAGTTATCGAAACTTTTTAGGACGTCTATATCAAGTGGAATACGCTATTCAGGCGATAGATCATGCTGGTGCTGCTCTTGGTATTCTAAGCACAGACGGCATCATTTTGGCCGCTGAAAAGAAGCAAACATCCAAATTGTTAGAGCCATCCATCTCTTCTGGTGAGTGTTAAAAATAAAGTCTCAGTCAACTGAGATCCAATCTCAGAGAAAATGTACAAAATAGACGATCACATTGCTTGCGCTGTAGCCGGTATCACTTCAGATGCCAACATTCTCATCAACAACGCCAGAGTTAAGGCACAACAGTACACCTATGCCTACCAGGTTGGTGTCCGTGTCAAGATATTCAATAACCTCTATAACAGTCACCCATTCCCGTGGAACACCTTGTCCAACAGATTTGTGATCTTAAACAAGGTTACACACAATTTGGAGGTCTGCGACCTTTTGGTGTCGCTTTCCTCTTTGCAGGATACGACAAACAATACGGCTTTCAGTTGTACCAGTCTGATCCCTCTGGGTAAATAATCCTCCATCACGTTTTAAAGAGGATGATCAAGTCATATTGATGATTTTAGTAACTACGGAGGGTGGAAGGCTTATGCTATTGGAGACAACAATAGAAGCGCACAATCGATATTAAAGACAGAATGGAAGCCAGAATTCACTACTAAAGAGGCCCTCTTCCTTGCCGTGAAGGTGATGACAAAGACTATGGACTCCACCAGTCTTACCGCAGAGAAACGTACATTTTGATTTCTTTGTGTTAATTATAATTTCTAACCTGAGGTAGTGGACATACACAAGTTGTTTAAGAAGGAAGACGGAAGCATCGGCTTCTCTCAGGTCGACGAGAAAGAGCTGGCTGCCGTGTTGGAAGAGGTTCTTAAGCAGAAGGCCAAGGAGCAGGAAGACGAATAAATATCTCTCTTGCCTCTTTATCATCTGCGAATTGTGTGGGTGCTTCTTGAATGAAGATGTCACCTTTTTTGACAGGTCACGTGTTGCAGTTGACTTTGCACGTGACCAGATCATTTCTGATGCTATCAAGATCACGCAAGTTTTCATTTCAATGCAATCTATCCATAAGCAAAGAGTCTCAGATAGGTGCCAAGCTTATCACACAGAGCAGAAGAAGTGTGGGATTCTTTCATCTATTGTCTGTCAATAAGAAGGAGAAGGAAGCGCATTTGCACCATATGACCACACACGTGTTGAAGCGGATACACAACCTGAATTCATCCACTTCGACTGGGCCTGAAGAGGTTTGATGACCTCACCACTGAATTGATGACAAGAAGACAGCTGTTGGATAAGCCAGATACAAAGCCCAATCTCACTACAAAATCAACAAAAAGGCCTCCTCGTCCAAAAAATGAAGGAGAAGAACACTTCTCGGCCAAACACGCCATTTTGAATGCCTATACGGGTCGGAGTTCTATAGACATGGCTGTATTTTGCAGCACCGTCCAAGATGATATATTGTCTGTAGCCCCACATTATACCTGCAGAAGTGTGCAATTGTACAGAAATTTCATAAAAAATTGGGACGACATCATATTGGAATACAGAATTCCAGGAGTGGGGTGTGTCGACGTCGCCTTTGTACAGTGAGATTTAAAATCGCGTATAGTGTTGTATCTCTGTACATCAACAGAGCTGCGAAGATGTGCACAAAACTTACTTACAACAGGAAAGGGAGGGAGGGGGTACCAGAGAAGGTGGTAGGAGTAATCGAAGTCTTCAACACCTCAGCAATGGATCCTTCAAAAGTGAGGACACTCAAATTTTTCGATTGAGCTCTGTTGATGATGAGAAGGTGTGGGGATTAAATATGCTAAAGATACCGTGGATGGAGTTGAGGTCCTCTTTCATAAATAACAAAGACTGGCAGCCCTCCCTACCACAAGCTCCGGTCAGAAGTTCAAAGGGCACGAAATTCTGTGCCGTGTGCGGCGTGAAAGCGGTGGACCACAACATTGCTTTATTAAGAGTGTCTGGAGTAGTAGATATCTATCCGAGATGTAAATTCTTTCTATATATTCAGACAAATGACAGACTTACAGCGGATCTCATGTATCGCATGACCTTCTCTGTATATCAGCGCACCCAAATGAGATACGTTCTGGTGGTCGACCAGGCGAAGACAGTTGGTTCAGAGGATTTTTTCTTCTCACCCATCTCCTTATGTGCCGGCAACACCATCGAAGACCTAAAATCACCCCAAGAAGATTACATTCAAGATGTCATACAGAGATGGCAAGGTCGAGGTACATGCCAAGTGGTCGCCAAATGGCCCGGTGACAGTATAGAGGACGTACTGGAAGGAACACCTGTGGATTGGTATCGAGTCGCGAATTGCGCGACAATATGGAGGTATATCAAGAAGAAGTTTCCTCTGCAGATGAAGATGAATTACAGAAGATTTTGGGAGCCAATAAAACCCTTGTGAGAGACATTTATCAACCTGGAATTAATTTTTTGATGTTCCTTTACTAAAATGGAACCACTTTGTGATTTTAAAGATTTCACGTTTACAATTTTGATATTTATGATTGCGTGTGTGCCCTGCACTCATCCACAAGAGTTCTGATCTGCTGTGGTAGTGTGTCTCCTTGTGTTCCTGCTGCGGGGAGGCTCTGCAAAATCTCCTCAAAAAATTGAGGATCTATCTCTCTTGATACAATCTCCGCTCCTTCCTCTGCAATAACATGTCACACATATATTCATATAAATATGCAATAACAATGTAAATAGTCGATTTTCACTCACTGGTGTCTACAATTGAACGAATAAAACAAAGTCCACTTTGTATAAGTAATTCATAGTCAATAAAATTCTGCATCGTGTGTGCCACCACCCTAATCACATTGTCTGTTGTGATAGCGTCCTTATAATGCTCTAAAAATAGTATCAGTGACACCTATCAGTCTCCATGTGCACCGAGATATTCCTAACGATCTATGAGCAACAAATCCGGCTCTGCCGAGTGTATTTACAAGCACAAATAATTCTTCAAATGTATTCTTACAAACTCCCGTGTTAAAGCAAAGATATGATCATAATAAAGATGGTTATGTTGGTACATACCGTTATGTGTTAAATTAACGAGAGCATTGATGGCATAGAATTGAATATTGAAATCTTCCGGAAAATTGAGCATTGAGACCAAAATCGATTCTATGCCTTCGCTTGATATTGTATAAATACTATCATCTACAATCAAAATCAATAAACATACATTGCTATTCTATTTTTTGAGGATTCTCGAATTTCACATCTGAAGAATAATTCAATCGAATCGAATCGAAAAGAAATGTACCAGAAGACAATAGGTTACTGAGAGCACCGAGTGCCAGCATCTGTAGCTCTTGATCTGTCGGGAATGATTTGAGCATATTCACCATCCATTCTATCCCTCCATAATTATTGATCATCACTTTATTGTATTCCACTACGCATATTTTATTTTTTATCTTTCCTCATTATTTCGAAATTTTAAAAAGAATATTCGATTGATGCTAGTGATTTCGACTTGGTTTTTTTTTATCAAAAGAATATCCTCTCGGTTTACCGTTAAAAATCCAAATGCAAAAGAAAAATATAATATTAATGATAAAATAGTGACCTCCGCTTGCTAATGATTGAATGGTGAGGCAGGCTCTTATTTGTAATGCAGTATCGTGTTTGAATCTGTGTATACATGCTGTCAATATCTCTATTGCTCCTTCTCTTCCTGCTATCATCTTTGCAAAGTCCACTACCAAAAAATAAATCCAAAATATACATTTTTTTCTTTGAACTGCTTTATTTTCACGAGGATAAATTTGTTCGCTCACCTTTCAGAGTGAAATTGTTGATTGCGCCCAGACCCCAATATTGTATGTTGTAGTTTTGCGGAAATTCCCGCATAGACTCGATGATCGCCCCTATCACTCCGATCTTTTCTCTCTCTTTCAACAGTTGTAGTCTCACCTTTATTATAGTTTAATTCTCATGTGAAATTGATAGGATTAAAGAGGTACTTGTTTGCTGAGGGAACTGAACCGGCTTATCGCTTCGATCGAATTTTCTTGTATTTTTTCATGTCCTAGCAATTTTTATTTTTTATTAAATTATTTTTCTTGTTTTATGATGAACAACGTGAATATTGATAATTTTTGTGGCTCTGCCGCAAAGCTGTTGAGCCGCAAAATCTTTTTGAATTTATGCAACATCGTGGCTGTGCAAACACCAAATAAATAATAATAAATTATCACACCTAAATTCAGGTCCTGAGACATGAAGTCAACTCTGCCTCTGATAAACAATATAGTGATAGCGTCTATCCACTTCTTTTGCTCTGTTCTCTGGGCGTAAGGGACCATCACTTTATATTTATTTCTGTTTGTATCATCGAGGGTGATGACGTTGACATAGGACCCTTTGCTCTCTTCTGAAAATTGTACACACTCGTGGATGTCGATTTTGCTTCTCATCTTGTTTTGATCGTTGATGAGAGTCGCGCTGGTGTCAATGTTGTTCCCTGATATCGTCAGTTTTACGAAAAAGACAGTGGTGACGGTAATTAACGTATCAAATTGCGGTATTGCAGACTCATATTATTATTGCTTTGTCGAATTGTACATCTTGAAAATCAGCGAATTGGTTCTTCTCTTTTGTAGTTAAAAAGTAGAGTAATAAAGCGGTGAATAATACTGGATATATATAGAACATACCAGTGTCAATGGAGTTATAAATGAGCTGATGTCCCAACAGAGAGGCGACGGATATGTGTCCATCAATGATCAAATAACCAGTGAGTCCCTCTAAGAAAAATCACTCACACAATCCTGCCGCTCCTCACCTTCTGCGATAGAGTTACTTCTCGATCTCGTCATCATCGCCATCTTCTGTTCAAACAAATCTTCATCCTCCGAGAACGGTGTATCTTGTGAGATCTTCACCCTGTTCCACACTTCTAAAATGTCTGTTATGGATTGTTCCATTATAGTCTTCATTGTCTGTGCCCCTAACTCCCAATCCAGAGCTGAATTTAAACCAAGATAATTCCATAAAGTGGTCAAAGTTGAGGACATTCTATATTGCGAAATGAAGGAGAGGCAAAGGGACACCTGTTCGGTGAGAAATGTACTGGTCATCAATCACGTCTCACCTTCATTTTCGCTCTGTGTATCGTCTGTTGAAACACATTTTCAAGTTCTGGATTTGTCTATGCAGTGTTAGCCGGTTAATATATTACGACCGCAATTGTCTCGCCTTGCAATCTTCAGGTGTAAAGCTTCTGATCACTTGTTCCAATTGTGTCAGAGGGTGAAGCAACGGTCCGAGAGGTGTATTATGAAGGTCTCTCAGCTGTGGATCCACTTCTGAACTTTCCTCGCCTGGTGAGCTTGGCCGACTGACATTTGGTGATTGAAAAATGGGCACTTTTAAAAAGAGCCCTGTTGGCTCTTCGGTCGTCATCCTCTGAAAACCTGCTCCAGGAATTGAGATATTTTCAGCTCTACAACGAACCAAAACTTCGCCCACAGAAAGGAAGCACCGACCAAGCCACATTTAATTTGAAAAGAACGTGGTGAAAAAATATCTTTATACAGCTCCTATTATAAATGATGGTCCCTCAACATCTATAGCCTTCATGAGACTCTCATGTTCCCGTATCAATATCTCCACCACCTGCACACATCAACTCAAAATTCTGTACAGAGATTCGTGTAACAGTGTAGATACAGTGGTGATATCTGCTACAACATAAAATTGTTGGGAGTGCATCTTTAGATATTTCACCTCCTGGCATATGGACTCATCGCCTGACATGTAATACACTAGTTCTTTAGGCCTCAATAATAACGGTCCAAACATTTCTGATACCTTTCTTCGTCAGATTTTGAAATTTTAATTATGATCTTCGCCAAAAAAAGATAAAATCGCATGTGAATGACGAATTTGGACTTTGAAAAAGAGCGATAGTTACCGTGAAAAAACTATGGAACCGTGATTTCATCACCACATAATTTATCAAGTCAAATTTCATTGAAGGATTTTGATTTTTACTTGTACAAATCCTTCATAAAACAAAGGCTAGATAATATTACATAAATACATATCACCTTTTTGATGGGGGAGATATCTCCTGTTGAGATGATGCTGCTGGGGTCATTTTTATCCGAATTATTCATCTTATTCTGTCTGAAATCCACAAGACTCTGAAGTAGATTTATAGTTTGCCTCAGCAGAATCTGTGAATATTTCGGCAGGACGATGAGCACGGACCGCAGATATTTCACTTTGTCTTGGTAGTTTAAGATCACTTTTGAGGTTAATATTTCAATTTAGATGATTTAATTATTCTTTAGTGGCTCAGACAAATTTAAATCACTGTTTCGAATTTAAAAGTATTGTTGGATTTTTAGATAAAGGCGTGATGTTGGTTTAAATTTGAACAAAAAATAACAAATAGAATAGAATAGACATACTTCGTGTGAGCATGAAGGCATCATACATCTCTTCTGTAGTGAGAGGTTCTATCTGCAATAAACAAAGACGGAACACCTTGCATTATTGAGATACTGAATATAGATAGGTGGTGTCTTACCTCTCCCACTACAACAGGATTCAACCCAGAGAGTGTCCCTACATCTCCATCTTTTTCGATCTGTTTATGAAGGGTCTGTTCGTATGAGTTGGAGTTTGTCAGATAGAATGTCTTTACCTCGATTTCTTTCGTGTATTTTGATGCAACGCTTGGTTCGAATAATTCGTCTGCTGCTGAATCCTGCACCAGAGCTGCGATGATTAATTCTTCCCCAAAAATCCTCCACACCTTTTGTCTCTAACCATCGAATCAGTTTGCCTAATAAAATGACCGGCTCAGCAACCGCCTGTCCTCTTGAAATCAGTGTGCCAGGTTGTGTATAAGCGGCACCAACGTATGAATTCCCCATTGTGGAGAGAGAAGAGGAACTCAGATTTGGAAGCATGCTTGGGACCTTCTTCAATACATGAGTGGTGGTGAGGGGTGATGGTGTGAGAGAAGCCGGAAGACTACCGCTTGAATATGAGTTCTTCAAGTTGGAGAGGTAATTCATCGCCATTTCCTTCGGTATCGTTGAAAGCGCAGAGAAATCATTTCAAATTGGACAGTTGTAATCTCGCTGTTTCTAAAAACGACTTTTTGAGGGATCAGACCTGAGCAATATTTTCGCTCATCAAATAGAGCGAAATGATTTTTAATCTGTGACTACTTGGAGGGTCGTTGAGAATCACAAACCCCACGAAAATAAAAACAAGCTGAAGATGCTGTGAACCGTTGTATAAAGGCTGGAAAACTGAAGGAAAAGGTTTGGAAACGAAATTATTTTTTACTAAATCCTGCGGTGTGATGCGGATGTTCTCCTCCTCTCCATCTCGACTGCTTACTTACTCACATTGCCTGCGAGGCCGGTACTGTGACAACATCCTCTGCATAGAGTATTGAGCATCAATAAGATATGTATTTTCCTTACCATCTTCTGAAGAGAATGGGTCAAAAGTGGGCAATGGAGGTTCATTTGATGGCGCTGGCGTAATGGCGAAGGAGTTTGACACTCCTTCCGCGTGACATATTCCGCCCCTCCATAGAGTCAGCAATATCAAGAACCTTCTCTCTTCGAGACCGTTAGGTACAAGTTCAGATGAAGGAATCTGTGCATTCTAAATGAGTTTCGTGATGGTAGAGGTTACCTCCATATTGACTTCTATCACGTCCATGTTGGGCTCTACCACTACTCGAGAGATGACACTGCCGAGACTGCACCGCTCTATTTCTTCTGACGTCCATATTGCAGGTATATTAGTTTCGTGCCCCAATAAATCGCCAAAAAGTTCTGAAGGGAGTGGTTGTGGAGGAACCTTCAATTAGAATCTGAGAAGAGGCAGCAAATACATAGACATATACATACAGTGGCGTGTGGGAGTTGATCACTGTGGGACCGGACCCTTCTTCCCCAATGCTGAGATTCTGCCACAACCAGCTGAATGGGCATATTATAAGAAGAAAGAAAAGTGAGGAGTGGCCCTGACTGGCTGTGTCCCGACGAAATCTTCGGCCCAAGTCCCAAATCTTTCGGCTTCGTTCTTTCTTCCAAATGAACATTAAACCATCAGTGGGCACCACATCCTTCAGGAATCGGTGCTTTTGTCCCAGGCGCAACTCCCAAACTGGGAATAAAAGAAGTTTTAGGTCTTGTGGGTGATGTGTGTGTGAAATGCTAAGTGCACGTCACCTTACCGCAAATCACGTTAATTTTCAAAAAGTGAAACAAGAAATTATTGAAAGATTTAAAATAAATGCGTTGTAAACCGAGTGTGCAAAAAACCAAACTTTGAAACATCAGATCTTCCACCGCTCCCACAGATGAACACTCAAGAAAATTGTAAATCGTTCTGCGATAGTACCAAGCGTCTATTGAGATTAAGATAAGGGTAATTGAAGAAATGTGTCCTCATATGAAAGTGTTCAGACTAAAAGTCGTGACTGTAACAAGAAAGGACAAAGGGTACGAAATCTATATGGGATTCAGCTGATGATATTGAAGTTGAATGTCCATAGGTGGAGTCTGCTGCTAATGGAAGTAGAAATCAGATCACAAATGATGCCTTAGACGGACTGAACAGCACTAATCCCTCAAGACTAACAAAATAACGGTTGGAAGAGAAGATACAACAAAATAACGGTTGGAAGAGAAGATACACAGGTTTCCCGAACACTACTTCATCAATACATCTGGATGATTTTCAACAAATTTTTCAGGTATTCTCAAAGTCTTCGTTGGAATCCTTTATGCACACCAGGTTACGGTTCTCCATCCACCTATATGTGCTCGAAAACAATTTATCCCGTCTATAGTACTTCAGGGAGTCTTTCTTATGACCCGCAATCACTATGTAAAACAGCCGTGGCGCAGGTCTCCCAGATCGATAGATGAAGACAATGTAGTAGTAAAATATATTATCCACGTCAGTTACAAAGGAAAGACACCACAGCCCGTCTAGCTCAGTCGGTAGAGCGCACGGCTCTTAACCG
>MZNV01003013.1:0-65872 GCA_002081555.1 Protostelium mycophagum | reverse complement strand
GTGGTAGTTGGCAAACCATGCTTTCTGTCCGAAGTAAGGACCCACACCTGAGGCCTGGAAGAGAAGCCACTGATGAGCATCAGCGATCTCGTCTTCCTTGGTGAACCACAGTAAGTTGTCCTTGTCGTAATGGTGTACAAGATAGAGGAGGATGGCAACAGATTCGAACAGAGGCTGAAGCAGCGTCAGATGGTGCCTGCATGTAGGATGATCACCTTGTCGTTTCTCTTATGGTCGATGATGGCGGGAACTCGGCCGTTGGGATCGGCTGCCAAGAACTCTGCTGGCTTGTTGCTGAAATCAATGTACTTTGGCTCATAGGTGAGACCCAGCTCTCTGAAGACGGTGTCCACCTTCCATCCATTAGGTCCTCTGACGTGTGTCCAAAGAGTGAATTGTGCGGACATCTTGATTGTTTTGTAGTTGTTGTCTTTATTGAAAGAAAATGCATCAGGATTGTTGCTTGTCTTGCCTTCCGATTCGGCGGTGGTTTGACATTTTTCGCCGAAATCAGATATTTTCGGAAGTCGATTTCGGCGAAAAAAGTCATTCTTCCCCGGTAATGAACGGGACTTGTACCAAACATTTTTGTTGTGTAAAGTAAAGACCTGCAGAGTCCGACTCGCTCTCGGTAACATAACGTGACTCGATTTCGGAGTCCCGGTAGCTTACCCGCGGGAGTCGGACTCCGCAGGTCTTTAGTGTAAAGGAAATTAGTATACAAAATGCTCTTCAACTCTTGAAATATTATGTAACATCACTGCCCTGGTCTGCTCCTGTATCTACAACGCGCCAGAGCACTCGAAACACGAATTGGGGCTGTGTAAACTGTGGAAAGCACTCAGCCTCCTATAACGGCCCTGCTGGACCAGCACAGAACGCCCGTTGGGCGTGGCCGGCCATTTCTTCATTGCATGAGGTTCATTTACCCAGCCTAATTCCTGTAAATATCATAAAAAATAAATTGTAACCTATTCCACGTCCGTTTATGAATAAATTAATGAGCTTGAGTCAAGCTGTATGCTCAATTTCAGCTGTTGATGTGCAGGCCCTTTATGCGGCTCGACAATTGTACAAATCAATGACCAGGGTGTAATACCTGGTCTGCATGAGAATTCCTCGGAAATTATACAGTCATTGTGGTTTTGCCAGAAGCTTAAACTGACAGGCGCGGGTCGATGTCATTGTTGTGAACTGGTTTTGATCATTGTATTTTGCACTGAAACACCCAACGTATACACTCATAAAAATTCGTTTGAAGATTTACCACCGATCAGCGAAATTACAAATGCTCTCTACCACTTTTTCTTCCATTTTCTCGCCAAAATCATCATCCCCACCAAAATATTAAAATTTAAATACTATCTGAATCATGGTAGCAATGGAAAGATCAACAATAATGAAGACTTTTTGACGTTGCGCCAAAGACAATCAGCAATTTGGGTTTCTATTTTATGTTTGAAATTGACAAACGAAAAGACTTGTCCAGTAGAATCACAGAAGGTAATCGTCGTACTGAATTTCTCAAACGATTATGTCACCTTCTGAGTATAAAATGAAACACAGTGGGTTTGAGATAAAATCTCTTGGGATGAATTAATAAAGCCAGGTTCTGGCCATGAGAAATGGCCACCCCCGATAGGGAAGCCGCCTGCCATATTTGACATTTTGATGTAACCCCAAGAAGCTGACAGAGGACAAGTTACATCATCAACAATGACAAGCCATACAGTCGAGGTATCGAATGAATTTCTTGTTGAATCTGAGCATACAAATTGATGTTGATGAAGAGGGTGATAATGCGCGGCTGGTTGTGGAAAAAGGGCGAGTTCCTCTCAAAAGAATGGAGAAAGAGATGGTGCGTGCTGCGAAAAAGTGCCATCGACTACTACCTCGACCAACAGGTGATCATCATATTATGTCTAATTTGTTGTGTGTTGACAAGTACCAGCAAGGGAAGGCTCCAAAAGGGTCGGTTTCTCCTCTTACAGATTACCAAGTACGACCTATTCATCCATTCTGCAACATCGAACATCTTTCTTGCAAAGGCAAGCCTTGTCTCGGTCGTTAACAGATTCAGATTCTTCTACGAGATGATGGTGTCTTCGAGCTGCATCCGAAGGATCCTGGTGCTAATTGCAGGGTCTGGTATTTTAAATTTGCTGACGATTGCACCCCCGATTTCAGAATGAAATGGTTAGACAGATTGAAGGTAGATCATTTCATTTTGAATCATTGATACCTGATATTTTACATTAAAAATGGATCACTCTTTTCAGAAGCAAAAGTCGCTTTTGACAAAAATATTCATTTTTATTCCAGGAATTAACTGGACCACTGGACCATTCCCTTGGAGAAAATTTTGGATCAGTGGACCCCGATTTTATCGAGTACATAGGAGACTATATAGAAGGTATATGTTCAGAAAAATTATTGTCTCAGATGATCTCGAAACATTTTCCATAATTCAATTTTCTGGCAGTCTACATAATTTTAGATGGAGATAATCATGATTTCAGGCGCGAGAGCCAACATCGTCGTGGCACATTATAAAGGGGTGACTGTGGCTGTGAAGGAAATCCCCAACCCCCATTCAAGATTAAAAGAAAAGGAAATTACGACGTTATACAACGAGATCGAATTGTTGTCAGGGATAAGTAATGTACATGTCACACAGATGGTGAATAATTTCGGATTTTTTTTCAAATTTCAAACCGATCTTTTCCCGCCAAAATCTTGAGAAATAAGTTTTGTCGAAGTTTGTTGTTAATTAGATCAGTACGGACTGTGCGTGAAGAACGGCAGTAGATGCATGGTTACCGAATACTTACCTCACGGCAATCTCTGTGATCTGATATCCTCAAAGGTAATCTTCGATTTTTACAAAAAAAAACCTAAATAAACGTTTTGGGATTTTTTCAAGCCACAGCAGGAGCCATTATCAACAAGGCAAATCGTGAATATATTAGTAGGAATTACTCAAGGAATGGACTGCATCCGTAAGATGGACGTGAGTGAAAAAAATATTGTTGGACCTCTTAGTTTTCAACCTCTCTTGAAAAAATTCCTCGAAAATTCTAACGCGTTGTAGATAAGTATTATGAGGGGACTTAACCCTGGAAATGTTTACGTGAAAAATAAAGCTGAAGGTGAGATCAAGATCGGCGGTTTTGGCATCTCTTCGATGGGTCGCTTAAGAGACTCAATGCCTCGGTACGCCTCTCCAGGTATTTAAATTTGGAAAAATAGCCGTTGTAATCTTGCAGACTTGCCAGGCGAGAGACAAGAAGAGCGGGACATGTTTTCTTTCGGGGTGATGTGAGATTTTAAATTTTAAATTTTGGCGGGAAATTGAACGGAATTGTAGAATGTGGGAGTTAGTGACAAGGCAGAACGCTTGGCGCGGATTACCGGAAGAATTTATTATAGAAAAGGTGACCTTCAATTTTATTTTTTATTTTTGAAAGTCGTTGTGGTAAAATATCTGCGAAAACACTCGAGATATCGTGAGTTTATTCCGAGATATCTCAGGTATACCGAGGAGAGAGACCTGTCATACCATCAGGATGTTTTTTAGAGAAGCATATATCAGAATGCTGGCACAAAGGTCTTTCAACACCAAGACACATTTCTGATCGTTGTAGAACCTTCCCGGCGTCCCACATTCACGGACATGTACAGAATATTGCAAGAATTGAAAGAAGGAAAAACGAGTGACACGTCATCACCCACCCCCACGACCAAGCAAAAGAGGCACGGGCTTGTTTTGGGCGATGGAAATTCAAATCGGAAGAGGCTAGATTTGAAGGAAAAAGTCTCTTCGCTGTTCTTAACACACAGTTTTGTGTCTTGGGACGTTTTCGCCGAAGAATTGTCGGTGAGTGACGTGTTGTAGAAATGTCACACTGACACGTGTCAGAATATGACAGAGACATCACGTGATGACATAGAGAGCATGAAATATTGCGTCATAAAGAAGAGAAATACCGTAAGTAGATACCGTCTACAATGACTGACATCGCAATAAGATATCCGAAAAGGATTGGAATTTGTTTGAGGCAGAGTTTTCGTTGATTGTCACGGAATCAGATGTGAGAATGGACCCATTGTGAGGAGTTTATTCACACGTCACACTTTGATGTCATTTTGATGTCATTTTGACATGTGTCAGACTCCCCGGTACATCCATATCTGAAATTGTGACCATGACAAGGCTACCGTGGTTCTATGGTAAACTGAGCAGCACGGATGCGGGAAAAATGCTGCAGAAGGACCCTCGAAAAGACTCTTTGTTTTTAGTGAGGTTCTCCAGTCAACCTGGCATGCTGACACTATCTACAATCAATCGCGGAGTAAGTGGATCAAATTAGATTGTGCAACCCAATGATTGTGGTACATTTTTATAACAATAAACTAATGAACATGTTTATAATCGTCTCAAAACCAACTTTTGGGGTATCACACCAACACAAACTACTTGCAAGTGCAAAATTGTATTGAGAGATTGAGAAGTACAGATAATCTACCATTGGCGCATCGACAAAGAGAAACAAGACGGCGTCACGATTTTTATCTTTGAGAACAGGAGATACAAGAGCCTTCAAGACATCGCGGAATATCACCAGAGACATCGTCTGATTGTGGACGCGAACCCCTCGATGTCTTTCACGCTGAGTGATCCGCTTAACAGATGACCGAGAATTTGTATTAGTAAAAAGAATGTGTTTTCGCTTCAACAGGCAGCTTTTCGCTCGCAGCTGCAATTGATTCTTTGCATAATGGGGGATGTGTTTCGCTGAATCTCTTAACGACCATTGATACGGCTGGTCCTTCGCCGGCGTTTGAGCCTCCCCATGAGCTCATATCGAACATTGGGACTTGTCCCCTGGCATTCCCTTGTAGTCGGGATACGTCTCATCAACGTCTGGCCAGGATTACTGAGACGAACTCATCGATAAACGAATCGTCGACGGCAGCCTTTTGACACCTGCGTAAAAAATGTCAACTTAACAGGATGGCGGCGATTCGATAATCGATTAGTTCGCCAAAAGAAACCCTTACAATAAATTTATTAACAAAAGGTGATGACAAAGTTACCACCAGTCCCGACACAGTGGTTCTTGGTGTCGTCCTTGGCATATTGGTAAGCATCACCACAGGGTGAGCCAGAGCACCTGACTGTGGGTCCTCCGTTCACTCCTGAGATGGAAATTGGTGCTCCTCGAAACTTCACAGCTACCTCAGAGAGATCGTAGCAGTCTTGGTTGCCCCAACCATTGAAGTTGACTACATTTTGTAAGGCTTTGGACATTTACAACTGTAGTTGCTTACATTCTGCCTGGACTGAACCACATTGGTTGTATGGAGGGTTTCCAGAGGCAGCAACGCTCTTTCTTGTGTGAGCGGCCATATCGAATTGGTGGGCGAGGTATTTGCCACAGATTGATACCGAGTACCCACAGTTGTTGACAAGAGTCAAAGAGGAAGCAGATACTGCAACGACGAAGACGGCGATGAGGAGGACAGAGCGCATTGCTGAGTGCTGTATGTGCCAGAGTGAGAAGACACCACGCCCGATTTCGCTGTGGAAGATTCTGTTTTCAAGGAGGTTTAAGGAGGACGAAGCGTCACGAATCACTATTTACGCACGTCAAAGCCAGTAGTAAAGACTATTTTTAGAACACAAATTAATAAGATTTAAATTCGTTGACTACAACGAGAAAGATTTTATTTTCCAGGAAATATTGAGATGCAAGTGGACAGTAAGCTCAGCAGGTTTAAGACAAAGCTTCAGAAGACGAGAGATGTTAGTGATATCTCCAAAGGGTGAGTCTGTTGTGTCATCTTGACACATGACAATTTTAGGGAGGAGATCAAAAGCGATCGTCCAGCTGAGAAGTTGAAGCCTCTACGACCTCTTAATGTCGCCAACTCAATTACAAACCCTCCTCCTCATGATTCCGTCATAAAGAAGGCAAGGATAATGGAGGACCGGCTGCCAAGAATTGTAAAGGAATCACATGAGAGGGAGCTGATCTTTTCAGACACCTCTTGGGATATTTGGAAAGGGAAGAAGGTCCTCCAAAATGACCGGTCTCGCCTTTTCAGAGTCAGGTAACGATGATCAGGCCAAGTCAATCGTTGATCCGCGCTAGAGTTTTTCGCGAAAGAGGACGGCGAGATGCAGAAGCAGATTCTGCCAGACCACACGGCTCGCAAGCCAGCACCAATCTCTGTAGGGAACAAAGAAAATAGAGTGAACCGGCCTCAAGCCACGAGGGGCATCACTAAACCGAGTGAAAAGCGACCGCGCAGCCCTCAAAACGGTGAGTTTCTCAGTGGAATATAAGAAGCCCAACGCCACCAACTTTTCTGTAGAGGACCTTATGATTTTCTACAACGGTGCAAGCTGCCCTCCTCTTTTGCCACCATTTCAGTTGGATGAGCTGAGAAGATTTCAGTCCGAGATTCTCTCGGACTCTGCAAAGATCATGTTGGAAGCAGAGGGGGAGCATGAGGAAAGTCAGCCCCTTCTGGACCTTGATCTGTCGGTAAAAAAGAGATCATCACCTAGATGGGCCTGATCATCACAGATCGAGCAGGAATTGAAGAAGATGGACGCCTCTTTGCAACATCTGGCGCAACAATCTCCTGTTTTAGAGTACAGTTCCGTTCGCCAAAGCGAATTGATCATAGAAGCACCACGCATCAAATTTCTGTAAACACCATGAACAATAATAAAAGACAAAACTCGATTCTTTTTTCACATCTTCACTCCATGATCTTCCTCTGGACAAAACGATACAGCTTGGTCAACTCCTCATCTGACCTGATCAGGGCCTCCTTCCTGCACAAGACACTCTCCAGAGATATCTCATCTCGACACATCGTTGTAGATAACAATATCCTCAGTACAGCCAAGCGCTCGAAGTCTTCTCCCTGCTTTTCCATCTCTTGCAGCAGAATCTCCGCCCTTTTGGAGTCGTCTACAACGAGTCATGACTGGAATTTTCTGGAAACTCACCGGTCTGCAAGGTGGTACCAAATAACTCCCAAAGGGTCGGTGCGTTGGGCAAGGGGGAATATTCGGGGAAAGTTCTGGCTGAGAGTGTACAGTCAATTGCCCACCAGTGTAGTTTCAGGTGTGTATACAGCTGGATAGAGTCACAAACAGAGAGACTTAGGAAAAAATAAACTACTCACAATGGATATCCGTTGTAGAGCGTCAGAATACTCCTTCATCCTGAAGACATCAATCTACAACGCATAACTCTGATCATAAACAAGGGAATTTCGTGGAAATTACATTTGATTCTTCTTTGCGATAGTTGCGGCGATCATGTACAAAGACAAGCTCTCATCTCTACACATATATTCGCTGATTTTCCCGGAAATCTCCAGCAAAGTATTGTAGAGTATGTCACACATTCTCTCAGAGTCTTTAGACCCCTCTTTTGCGGTCTTGTGTTGTTCTATAATTGGATATATTACGTCATCATATAAGACGTCGCATCGCGACATCGTATGTTGTAGTGTGGCTCCTCTCGTCAACTAATAATAAGATATGAGTAATTTTAAACAAAAAGTTGAACGAAATTTATTTTAAATAATTTGGGAATTTCAGAAATATAATAATAATAAAAATCTTTACCTTGTGAATTTCTTGCAGTTGCTGGGAGTGAATAATATGCTCCAGAGATTTCAAGTACAATTTATCCGAAATTTCAGTGGAAAACCCATAGAATATTCTGGCCAAGGACAGTACCGCCCTCATGTGGATCAATTTTCCCGCCAATTTTTCGCACTGCCCGGTACTGGCCGTGAGTTCTGCAATCAGACTAAACGCTTCTGCACAATTTCTCGGTTTATTTTGTGAAGACAAAACTGCACATTTTAATTTTGAAATGCCAAGATATGAAATAAAGACCGTTTCGTGTTCTGAAAATAGATTTCAAAGTTCAAATTTATTATTGGAAGACATACCTCTTCCGGCTTGCAAGCACATCTTGATACATTTTATTGGTTGTTCTTGAGAGTTCTCTATACAATATTGAATCGCTGCGACTGCTTGCTTCACTTCATCATCCGCTGATCGTGTCATAATGATTGAATACAAAGTGGAAACAAAGAATATCCCACGTTTGTCTGCCTTTTTCTTCGGTGGTGTTGAGGTGTTCTGTTTTGGTCCTGCCGCTTGCCTCGATTTCTTTAATGCTTCTTTATGCTTGGCCGATTCTTCATGAATCTTGAGTGTCTTTTCGTTGCTGAACTTTTTCTTGCATAGAACACACGAGAAATTCTCAGAGGATGGTGAAATGGGTGATACGGGTGATTGTAACGATAGTTTGTGAGGTGAACTCTGAATGGGTGTTCGTGGTGTCCCAAAATTGGAGCTAGTTTCGCCTCTGACTTGGATCAGAAATTGGTTTGATCATCACCATCACTTTTTGGGCGTTGAGGGTGCAGTAGGGACGATTTGCATCTTTCCTAATTTCTGTAAAGGTTCGACAGCGAAAGGTTGTGTATCTATCGTTGTCATCATCGCCATATCTAAAATCTTCACTCACAATCAAGCCCTAGAAGATGAGATGGTGATGCATCGGGTAAGATCTCGACAAAGGACATAAGATCCATTTTTGCAGGTTTTTGATAATCTGATTTTGAAGATGTATGCGCAGTGTAGTGCGTGTCGTTTGTGCACGGATCGCTTTCATTCGCAAACTCGCACTTTCCACCTGTTCTTATAGCCAAGTGAGTGTTCCTTTACCTCCTTTCGACGTGCTGATCCCCATTAGAACTAATTTGTAATGTCTTCCGCACCCAGAAAAGCCCCACCTCCACCTCCACCCCGTGCCGCTGACTTGGTATATTCTCGATAATACAGAATACAGACGAACCTAAGAAGTCTAATCAAGGAAAATGAAACTGATATGCCGCAGAGTTTATCGGAGACCCCTGCCGAATCTGAACCAATTGAAGAGGAAGTTCACCAGCACGAGGAGGTGATTTATTCTTTATAGAGACTCCTCCAAGTCAAAAATCGATGAAGCAATTCTCACATCGGCAGGTATATGAAGAGCCAGAGATAGTGGAAGTGTATAATGGACAGACTTTAGAGGGCGAGAGAGTCGGACCTGGTCGATACCGCTGGTACATCCGTGAGTTTAGAGTCATTATTGACACGTCACCTTGACATCTACCACGTCATCTTGACATTCTCAGTGAACGTTCCTGGAACAGAGGATGATATGGTCGACGTGAAGATCAGCAGGAGGGTCTCGGCTGCTACCGCAAACATCTACGTTAACAACCCGATAAGAGAAGAGTTCCCCACCATAGATAAATACGGCTGGAACCCCACTAAAGGCCCACTCTTGGGCCCCGCTGGTGATAATTTTCCGAGAAAAAATCCATCTCAAAATTTTATAACATCTACAATTCGTTCTACACTTGATTATTTTTGTCTGTTCTTGCAAATCACCAAAAGCTACAAAATGATATCTCTTCTCCATATTTGAATTTTCCCGCCAAAAAACACTCTCTACAACACGCAATGAAAGAAGCACCTAAAAGATTCTAAAAATAACTCAGGATCTTACCGCATCGCGGTACATGGAGTACCTTCTTTCATCGAGAAGGACGATATGTACTTGATCGATCCCAGCGCCAATTGGTCGACTTTCGACATCACATTCGAATACTACGGTGAATTTCCCTCGAAATTTCCTGGAATTTCATCTCGAGATTCGTTTTGATTGCGTCAAATGTTTTCTGAAATCATTCTAAGAAATATAGTTTTGGACGAAGAAGAGAAGGGAAGGTTGAAGGCAGTGAGCGATCAGTACACAAGAGAGAAGGCTTCCTCCATATGGTCAAACGGCTACTCTGAGGAGGTTCGTTTTCTTATTTTCAACTTGAAAAATTCTCAACTTGAGATCTCAACAAGAATCTTTTTCGGTTGTTGGGGCAGATTATTCGCAGAATTAAGAAAGGCTTCGCCTTGATTTATGATCGAAATTTCTTCGTCGCAAGAGGAGCGCCCTTCGGGTTCGTTCATATCGGCACAGTCTACCGCATCCCTTGCCGCACTGCGAAGTCAAGCGTGTCTGAGCGAGGCCAGTACTAAGGTGGGAGACCACTTGGGAAGCCCTCGTGACGAACTCTTTTGGACCGTAGAAACTCTTTTTATAGAGGCTTGAATGTAAATCTGAAGGAAAAAGGCCTTGATCAAATACCAAGCACAAGGACAGTCTGCCGCAAATGAATTGGACGAAAAGTTCAGGCAGATGGAGTTGCAAAATCAGCGGGAAATTTCCCTCGTTGGTACCCCCATTGTAGACGCACTTGACGTCGGAGAATTTCTCGGAAGCAGGTGAGTGTCATTCCAATGCGACCATATCAGTCTTTCCACGTGATGTCGACATTCCTTCCAGCAATGGATTCTCTGTGGTCAAAAGAGCGACGGAAAAAGCGACAGGCAACACTTTTGCCATAAAGATTGTCGACAAGGTTAAAGCAGAAGCCGAGGCTGGACTTTCTGAGGAAATATTGAAGAGACAAGTCGAGATCTTGTCGACAATCTCCCACCCCAACATCGTGACTTTTGCAAAGAGCTTTGAGACACCCCACGTCTTGGCGCTTCTGATGGAGCTGTGAGTATCTTTTCCATCTACAACTACAATGATTATCACATACGAAAAGTCACGAAAAAATGCGAAGAATAAATTCTATGTGTTTATGCCTGTACAGTGCTGAAGGGGGTGCTCTGGACCATTACGTCGCAAAATCCACTCACTACAACGAGGCATTTGTCAAATCAACTGTGGCGCAGATCCTCACGGCATTGACTTACCTTCACGGCCAGCACATCGTGCACAAGTCCATACTGGTGAGGGAAAATGGCGGGAAAACGCGTTGTAGTCACTGAACTTTACAGCCTGACAATGTGGTGTTATCCGGTGACGGAAAAGTTGCCAAATTAGTCGGATTCACACTTTCCGAGAAATCTCAAGGAAATCAAGGACAGTCCATATCCGGAGGTGAAATTTCCGATAATTTTCGAAAATCTGACGAAAACAGGACAACCCTCCTACCAAGCCCCCGAAGTGATCAGCCGCCAAGGTTTTAGCACCCCCGTGGACATTTGGGCCGTTGGTTGCGTCACCTATTTCCTGTACGTAATTCATCACATCTACAATCAGCCATATATGCCATGCATTTACGGTTTCAGATTGGCTGGTTACTCTCCTTTTGAAGACACAAACAACATGCGCTTACATTCTAAGATAAGACAAGGAAACTACCAATTTCCCGAGTCTGAATGGAAAGATGTCTCGCCCCAAGGTAACAAAATGATCTGTAAAACACACCTGACCTCTATAGCGCAAGAATTTGTGAAGAGCCTCCTTGTTGTAGATGCCAGCAAGAGACCTTCAGCTGATCAAGCTCTGAAGCACAGCTGGTTCTCTCAGACTGTGGCAGGACCAGAGCTTGGTAAGGTGGTGACAAACATCAAGAGCCACTTGGCGATGTGAGTTGCTCATTGACTGTCTGTGACAATAAAAAGAAGATTGCAGCGTAAATGGGTCACCAACATGACACTCCTGATTCCTGATACAAAACATAGTGCTGGTAATACCTTGAATTGTGAGGTTGGCATCATGCCATCACACATCAAGGCTCCATAGTTTAGAGGTAAAATTCCTGCTTTGGGTGCAGGAGGCCCGGGTTCGAGTCCCGGTGGAGCCCACGTTTTTTGAATTTTTTTCCTTTTGTTGATTTTGTCGTTTTTGACAGCTGGATCCGTGATTTCGTTTCTGTCATCCCCGGTTTCTCCTGTCAAAAAAATACATAAGACAAACCATCAAAAGCTGCACGATCAACATCATGAGAATACGACTTCTGTTCGTATTCCTTTTCACTCTCGCCGTTTGTGATCGACCTCCTTGGTGCCAAGGCCGTCAAGATGAGAATGACTGCGCCAACTTCATCGTATCACAGCTCACCCTCGCCGAAAAGATCAAACAGGTGATCTCCATTCACTAGCTAACATCATCTGATCGATGATAGCTTGGAAATGATGCACCTGCTGTTGATCGTCTAAAACTACCAAAGTGGGATTGGTGGGGAGAGGCACTTCATGGTCTCGACCGTCAAGGTTACGCCACCGCCTTCCCTCAATCTATTGGTCTTGGTGCCACTTGGGACGCAGAGCTTCTTCATCAGGTGACGTGATTCTGCTATTTTTTATGGAGGACAAACTCTTCACTTGTGTTGTACTTTCCAGGCTTACGACAAAGGCTGCATGCACGTCATCCATCACCTCTCTCATTTTCTTATTTTCAAACAGCTCGGAGACCAAGTGTCCACAGAGGACCGTCTTAAGAGAGAGAAGTGGGAGTTCTTAAAGGGATACCCCTTCAAAGGTCTTTCTGTTTGGGCACCCAACGTAAACATTGTCCGTGATCCTCGCTGGGGAAGAGGACAAGAGACATATGGAGAGGACCCTTTCCTCACTGGTTCTATGGCTATCGGCTACATCACCGGTATGTCCACACATGTTACATTTCGTCATCTGATGGTATGAGGTATCCAGGGTCCTGATGCCCCAGCCAAGTTGAAATCCATCGCTACACCTAAGCACTTTGCCGTGCACTCTGGTCCAGAGATGGGACGCCACGCCTTCAATGTCAATCCATCCAAATACGACTTCGAGGACACTTACATGCCCGCCTTCCGTTCAGCTGTCGTCGACGGCCAAGCCGGTTCCGTCATGTGTTCGTATAATGCAGTCAACGGAGTCCCCGCATGTGCTAATGGAGACCTCTTATCTAAACGTCTGCGTGATGACTGGGGCTTCTGGGGTTATGTCGTGTCAGATTGTGATGCCGTCTACGACGAGGTGAGATTTCCGTGAAATTCACGCGAAATTTCTGAAAAACTCAGTGGCGCTGGCACAAGTACACCAACGAACTGTCTGAAGCTTCTGCGCTGTCCATTAAGGCGGGAACCGACCTTGACTGCGGTAACTCTTACGACAAGTTGGACGACGCCATCAAGGCCGGGCTCGTCAACGAGACTGTATTAGACGTGGCTCTGCACCGCCTGTTTGTCGTCAGATTACGCACTAATGAGCCCGATGTGACCGGAAACAAGAGGGCAGACCCCGCACCTGACAACAGAGACCTCGCTTTGAAGGCTGCACACAAGGCCATCGTCCTCATGAAGAACGACGGTGTTCTCCCTTTATCTTCGGTGAGTTACCAACATCTTTGTCATGACATTTTGTGATTCACCATGTCATTAACATGATACAGTCTGTGAAGAAGGTCGCAGTTGTGGGACCCACCGCTGACCTATTGGAGGACTTGGAAGGAAATTACCATGCAACTGCTTATAAGCCTATCTCAGCTCTTGACGCCATGTACAGCCACTTCGGTGCCGGTCAGGTCCGTGTCACCACGTCAGACATGACACCTGATATTTTTGACAGGTCAATTACGCACAAGGTAGCGGTCTTGATGACGGATTTCCCCTTGCCATTCCCAGAACTGCGCTGAGAACCCCCGACGGACAGGTCGGTCTCCGTGGAGAATTTTACTCCAACAAAAATCTCGAAGGCAACCCCGCCTTGGTAAGAGTCGACACCGTGCTGGACTTTGACATCGACTTCACCCCCCTCTTTGAGACCCCCAACCCCTGGGACTACTCTGTGCGCTGGACCGGACAAATTGTCCCCCCCGGACCCGGAACCTATTTCCTCGGATTTTTCAACGACGGAAACAACCCTTTGAAGATGTACTTGAACGACCAACTGCTGTTTGACAGCAAGGAACAGAGGATGGAGAAGCAAGTAGATTTCCAGTCAACTGCTCCACAAAACGTCAGGATAGAATACCACCACTACGGAGGAATGTACTTCAGATTCCAGTGGAGACCACCTGTCAACGTGCAATTGAAGGAGGCCCTAGTTGCCGCTGCTGACGCCGACGTGGTCGTCGCTTTTGTGGGATTATCTCCTGACCTCGAGTCCGAGGAGACTGGACGTAACGAGACAGGGTTCATCAGTGGAGACAGAACTACCATCCATCTTCCAGCTGTACGTAACTTGAAATTTCACCTATTTACCCATGAGATTTCGCTGAAAATCCGAAGGTTCAAGAGAAACTTCTCCAGACTTTGGGAAGCACAGGCAAGCCCCTCGTTGTAGTTCTAAACGCCGGAAGTGCCCTCGCCATAAACTGGGCCGCTGAACACGCCAACGGCATCCTCTCAGCATGGTACAGTGGAGAAATCGGAGGTCAAGCCATTGTAGACTCACTCCTGGGTGTCAACAACCCCGGAGGCAAACTCCCCCTCACTTATTACGCGAGCGATGACGACCTCCCCGAGTTTACCAACTACGAGATGGAGGGAAGGACTTACAAGTACTTTAGAGGGAAGCCACTCTACCCTTTTGGACACGGACTCTCTTATACTTCTTTCGCATACAGCGACGCCAAGCTGAGCACCACAAACCTTAACGCTGGAGATGACGTCCAAGTGCAAGTCACCCTGAAAAACACCGGAAAAGTCGACGGAGACGAGGTGAATTTTGGCGCCATTTTTGAATTTCAAAAAATAACGGAAAAAGGTGATTCAAGTCTACGCGAGACCATCCGCTGATGCCACACCCAAGAAAATGAATTCCATGCTTGTCTCATTCTCCAGAGTGACTCTGAAGGCGGGAGAGTCCAAGCAGTTCACTCTAAATGTGAAGCCCAGACAACTGTCTTTGGTGGATGGCAACGGAGACCGTGCCGTGAGAGAGGGAAGCTACACTCTTTTTGTGGGAGGTGGTCAGCCCGGTTACTTCGAGGGAAGCCTCAGCTTGCCGCTCCAAATCAACGGGAAGAAGGACTTGCCGAAATAAACAGTTTCGAGAATTCAAAATTTGAACTTGCTCCGTTGTTTTTGTTATTATGGGATCATTCTGGTCTATAGTGTTCACAAACATTCATTGCCACTTCTATGGCAGCATGAACAAAAATACTCAGATGCGCAATTTTACTTTTCATTTTCAATTGATTGTCGATGCTTCTGTCACAAGATCACATACATCTTTGCCCTCTTCACCATTGCATCAGATCAGTCTGTGTCACACAGATTCCCCTCACTCTCCACGTTGTGCAAACTGTCGGTCACTGTGCTTTCTCACTGATTTGTTCACAAAATTTTGAGAGCTGTCACCGCTTCACCGAATTCATTCCAATGGTTTCAAGTTGAAAAGATCGGATCACGTTTTGGTGACACAAACACCATGCCAAACAAGAGGAAGCAGCCAGAGAAGAGCTCTGAGCCAGTTCAAGAGAATGAGGACAACAATGCTGAATCGAAGAAGTCCAAGGTGGATCCTTCTTCGATGAAGGTCACCGAATTGCGAGAGGAATTAGCTCGTTATGGCGTGGATCACAAGGTGAGCTCTTTCAATCTATCAGGTCTCTCGCCTAATTCGCAAATGGCGACCTCTGTGGATGTTGGAAAATGTCCATGTGCTATCATACATCTTCTGATACGTCCAGTTGTTGAAGCTCAAGAAAGACCTGGTGGACGCACTAGAGAAGGTGATCGGATCGGGTGCTGAACCGAAAGAGCTAGAGTCCGAAGAAGATGAGCCACCTGAGCCGAGAGTGAAGGAGATCATGGACGTCAGCTTCGCTGAAAAGGGAGCTCTTCCTAAGTATCTCGTCAAATGGGATAATGAAGAGGTATGGAACATTTCTTTTGCATCGTGCGGCAGCGTGGGTGTCTGTATCTTTTACAAGATCGCATTTGGATGTCAAACGGGACTTAACGTCATATGTTCTAACTGATTGTGGACCTTCTGTACAGACCTCTTACAATGTCAGGTGGATCCGGAATGGCTCACTCCTAACGAGGATCAGAGATTGCCTCTCCATTTGGTCAAAGAATTCAACGACAAGTACAGAACCGAAGTCCTTCAACAGTCTTCCAAAAAAAATATCCAAGCGAGGTGATAAGACTTCACATCACCATCATCATCTCTAAAGAATGCAGGGTCGAAACTCAATTTAAGGAGAAGTGTTGTGTGGCATGCGCAAACAAAGGACTCCACAATGCATTCCAGCGTGATGATCTGGAGGATTTCAAGAAGATCGCATCTTATTTCCCAAACACAGACATATCAACTTTTCTGCAATACAGTTATTCCACCAGCAGAAAGAGATGGTGGGACATGATCATGGCCGAAAACGTTCCTAAGAGGATTGGTATTGCCAACATGAAAGACATCGGATCTCATGTCGTCGATTACACCCTCTCGACGTGAGTGAGATCACTCAGTGATGGTGACGACATCTCACACTTTTCAGCAAAAAGCATTGTAAACCGGATAATCTCTGGGCCCTCTTAAAGGTCCTACTGGACCAAGCGGACCATCCCAACATGGTGCGGGTGCTCCAAGCATTGTGGGACTCTGAAGAGTCCGTAAGAAATGCCCCGAGAAGAGAGGTGGTCCAGTCTGGCAGAAGAAGGAGGAAGGTGAAGGAGCCTGCGCCACAGATTATCACCAAGTTGCACATGTTGGCGGCAACCGCCAAAAGCGCGGAGGAGCTGCAGGGAGTACTCACCGCAGAGGTGATTTCTCTTGCTTTTATTTTCAGACAGCCCGCAATGATGCTAAAAATAGTCCCTGATTCGGGATAATTTCCTGGAAATTTCTGATCACAACAGACTGCCATTTTAGAGTGTGGGAAAAATAATGTCTACACACCGGGGTTCGTGCCTCTTCACTTTGCCGCCATCAACCCAAACATAGAGGTTGTCAAGGCAATCGCCGCCGTTGCTCCACAGTACGTCCAAATCTCCACGAAATCTCACACATCTGACTCGTTGTAGTATGGCGTATTTCGGAACTGTTCCCCCCTTGATTTACGCGTGCAAATTATCCGGGTCTAACCCGGAGATCAAGGTCAAACCTCACTCCCAAATCAAACACGAGACAAACTTGGCCAGAATCAAAATGGAAGAAGAGCTTCGCAGGGACAAGGAAGCCAAAGTCGAGGCCACAAATGTGAGGAAGCCGTCGGCTAGATCTTCGAGGAGAAACACACAGGTGGAAGTCGAACAACCTCCACAAAGAGAAACGAAAACTGCACCTCCAATCCACCCACAAGTAATCATATTTATCCAATATAATCTTGATTAAAATGTTGTAGAATTTCAATTTAAATTTCATATAATTTTAATTTAAAGATTGAAATTTTATTTGAGTCTTGGAAAACATTTCATTCGTTTGAGATGGCTGACATCTGACAGGTTCAATATCTGGATAAATTGAATGTAGCAGACTTGAAGACTTTATTGTACACTTTTGGACTTGGAGACAATGAGCCGGGGACAAAGAAGGAGCTCATCGAAAAAGCAAAACCACTCTTGGAATCCGGAAAATTCCTGGCATTTTACGACGTCTCTGGTAAGTGATGACGTCATCAACATTTTTGGCTCTGTTGTAGACTGCAGATCTTTTGTGGTGACGTCATCCAGAGGGGGACACCAAGATTGAGGAGAATTTTACTTTTCCCGCCAAATTTTCAGACCATGTCATTGCGATGCTGTACCCTAATGGGACGGACGTGGACGGTTCCTTGAGACCAGACAACAGCAGTATCTACAGCTGCTTCAACGCTATGGTGTGGAGCGACTGGACCACTTATTTGGGCATGTGTAATTTACTGGAGCAACACCCCACCGTGAATTTCGCGCGTTGTAGAGGGGTAATTTTATTTTGTATTTAAATTAATCATATAAATTCTGAAATATATCAGGAATGCCTTCAAACCCTCCTCAACAGGTAAAATACTGTCAATTTTCCTCGAAATTTCACTGAGTTTCCCCAGATATTTCTTCCAAATCCTCAGCCAGCACTCTCCCAAACCCGCTCTCCAAGCAGCAGTCCTGGAGAATGATGACGTCACTTTCCAGATATTATTTCCGTCATGTAAACGCCTCTCCATCACCGATGATATCTTAAAAGACGCCGCAAACGGTCATTCTACAATAGCTATGTACAGAGATCTCATCACACACCCTGAAATTTCCGTCAAAACTTCCAAGACACAGTCTTACAGCCCGATCCACGAGGTGAATTTTCTTCCATTAAAATTCAATTTTTAGCACATCTACAACCACCATATAATTTATTTTTGCAAACGATGAATATTTCCAGGCCGCAAGATGTGGAAACCTTCTAGCAGTAGAAGCACTCCTCGCGGCCGGTGCCGATCTCAATGATGTAGGAGCGGATTACTTTTCTGTCGTGTTAAGATGTCTTCAAAACGCGCACATCCCCCTGGCGAAGCATCTCGTCGACAAAGGCGCCAGAATAAATCCCCCCAAAGAGGAAGAGACACAGGTATAGTGTCTTGAAAACTCGAACCACGTTAAGATTCTCGGTAATTAACGTGTTGATTACCGCCAACTTGAGGGATCTGACCAGAATGTGCCATAGAGGTAGCTTATATATTGCAGGCGGAGGTTGTAGACGTGGCGTTTCTCAAGTCCATCGCGAAGCCATTATTCGAGGGAATGGTGAGTCTATTTTTAGAAACTTTTATTGGTTATTTTTTGGTAAAAAAAATTCAAATGCAGGAAAAAAATAATTTTCAAATTAAAGAAATAATTTTTATCAAATTAATACAAACGATTTAAAAGGTATTCGTTTTGTCTGGGATCTTCAACAGAGAGATGTCTACACTCGCTCAGCTCGTCATCAGCCACGGTAATATAGTGTGATGACGTCATCACGTCAAGCTGACACCTGTCAGGTGCTGAAGTCTCGAAAGGAGTGACAGGCAGAGTGACACATCTCCTCGCCGGTTCCAGAGGATACACGGAGTACGGCTCCATCACCGGTCCCGGCTCACAGAAATGGGCAGACGCCATGGTAACCTACCTCTCATTCCGATGAAACTAACCGTTTCAAGCGTTTGAAACCGGTAGTTGTAGATGAGAAATGGGTGAATGATCAAATCAAAAAGAGAAAGAATGACAGAAACATTTATCTCGGCGAGAGTGATCAAGCCGTCCCAACCAATTGGGACTGTCTATTTTCCGTGAATTTTCAGGAGCCCAGAACTTTCCTGGAAGTTTTAGACTTTCTGTTGGAGAAGGGCATGGAGATCGATGACGAACAAAACGTGTTGCATCTATTTATAGAGAAGGTGGCAGATGCTAATGTGGCGTCATTGAAGAGAATCGTCAAGATGTTGCTGGAGCGCAAGCCAGAGGTGATCACCATCATGATCATCATGAGATTATAGAAAATCTGTGCGGGTGCCGAGAATTCCAAAACAAAGGACTCGGGAGAATGAATGTTAAGGAGATAGTTATGCGGCAGAGCCGTCTGTCTGAACGATTTCGCAAAGATTGAATATTTACAATTTTTTTAACGATTGGAATTGTTTTTGTGCGTATTTCGCGGAAAAATTCTGGTGAATTTCCTTGAAATTTCGCTCACATGATCCAGTGGGTCACCGCCCGTTCCCATGGTAACACCCCCGTCATGATGGCAGTCTCTCGTCGAAAACCACAACTCGCCAAACTAATGATGAGATACAACGAATTAAATGACTACAACCCCAACACAGGACACTCTTTATTGCACATGATTGTCGACATCAACGACCCCACCCTCTTACATTCCGCCATAAAGAGGTGAGTTTGGCTGGTTGTAGATGGTGAAGATTCTAAAAATAGAACAGGGGGGCGGATCCCAACGTGAGGACCAAGACTTTCGAGGAGAAGACTCCTAAGCATAATATTCCACTCATCGTATATGCTGCTACCCGTGCCTGCGAGTCATTCGCTTATTTAAACAGGTAAATCCACTTTGTTTTCATTCGTGATAGGTGTTTCAAATTCATGTCTGGATATGATGACGTCACAAACCACATATATTACGTCATAACACCCCCAGTCTCCCCCAGGTCGATGTGAACGCCAAATCAGACGAAGACGTCAACGTGCTCAGTATCCTCCTCCAAGGTACGATTCATTGTGCCGTTGTAGACGCTCATTCACAAACAGGCACACTTGCCTATAGAAACAGATACAACGAGGGCATGTATGAAGAGGATGACGGTGATGATGAGAGTGATCGTTATGATGAGGATGTTCCAATGGTGCCGACAGATCAGAAGAAAAGAATACCACTCCACACATTTGAGGAGGGGCTTCAAGACTTCATCGAAACGAGGAGAAAAGTCGCCGAAAATTCCTCGAACCAGGTGACTTTCCCGCCAAAAATCCGACTGACTCGTTGTAGATGACCGAAGACACCACGAATTATTCATATGACCTCATGATGAGCTCGAAAGGAAGCCAAGCGATACATCTACTCTGCACCAACAACAACATCTCTATATCTGACCTCTTATACCTATTGTCTGTGCCACAAATCTCACTGGATGCGACAGACAAAGAGAATAAAACCGCGCTCATGCTCAGTCTCGAGAGAAGGGTGAGTGTGCTATTTTTAGACACTGGAGATTTCCCGGAAATTTCCTGGAAATTCACGAGAAATCTTGACGAAAATAGAAATCTGGCATTGCCGTCCTTTTGGTAGAACGAGGAGCAGATTTGAATTTCGCAATAGCGGGGATGTCGCCATTTGCTATATCTCTACAGCAAAACTTGGACACCACCAATTACCTTCTAAGACACCCAAAGCTGGACCCCCGACGTGAGTTTTCCGCGAATTTTCGCATTCGTGGAAATCTCATCTGATGATTTCAGGAGCTCTGTACGATGCTGCTAAATTTGGAAGAGAATTTTACCTGAAATTTCTGCTCGGAAAAATCGGAGAATTATCCGATGAAATTAGAATGGAAGTTGTGAAGAATCTTGTGGTGAACCAGACTATACCCAAAAATGACAAACTACGAATGTATGACGTCATAGTGGAAGGTGGAGATTTCTCCAAGATTTTCCCCGGGCTTTGGTCCAGTGGGGTGAGGCTTCAAATTATTCTAGAAAAATTTTCATTTCAAGAAATTCGTGAAAAAATTTTGTGAAAATTTATTTCAAAAATAAAAATTTTTGCGGAAATTATTTCCAAAGTAAAATTTTTTGTGAAAATTATTTGAAAAATAAAATTTCAAGTCTGAAGAGGACAGGTGCTGAATCATGAGATCCCTACTACAAGAGAAAACGAATACAAAACGATTGTAGATCGGATCAGGGACGAGGCTATAAATAACCCAGAATATCTCACGTTGGAATCTACAACGCCAAAAGATACATTATTATGGGTAATTATGTGATTATATCCTCTTTGCAATCCCGAGCCAAAATGCATTTTGAATCTGTGGCATCACCAAAAAACACCAAAAGCATTTTGTGGCCGAAAATACGACTTTGCAGCTTGCATGTTTTTGTGCGGTGATCTTTGACATGTCGAAGTGCAACATTGTATTCACTTTAAGATGACATCTGATACATATAGATATTACTGAGGGGTGATGAGAAGGTCACAAAGACACTGATCGAACTCTTGCAAAAACACCCCCGAGTTGTAGATCACGTCAATTCCCAGGGAGACACCGTTCTTTTCACCGTTCTGCAGAACACGAAGTGTTGGGAAACGCTCAAATCCATCTTGATCATATCTGACAAGGCGGTGGACGTCCCAAACAAGCAGGGGTTTACCCCTCTACAATTTATTTTGAGACAACGCGACATGAGTGTGGTCAATTGTTCTAAAGCGTTGGTAGAACACGGCGCGAATATCACGAAGAAAGACCCCGAGGGGTTATCCGCCCTTGATTTGGCGGGAAAATTGCCACCCCTGCTGGCGAGAAGGGTGTATGCGGTGTTTGCAGAGCACGGTGAGTTCTCTCTGAAAAATAAATCTTTTTCTCATTTTGAAGAATAAATTCAATTTTTTTCTTCACAAATGAAAAGATCAATCTCAAAATAATTATACACAAAAATATTTCAAATGAAACAAACTTTTATTTAAATAAAATTGTACAGGACCCGCCGAGACCAAGCGCGTTGTAGAAGAGGCATTGAACTCCACGATACAACGCTGGGAGAGCGAAGCCACCACCAAACGCAAGAAGAGGGAGGCCAGGGCTAAACTTTTCATGGAAAAGGCGGCGGAGGCCGAATCCAAATATAAATCCGAAAAATTCAAGATGAAGAAAAAGGGCTCCCTGGGAAGGCTCACCCCTGCAGACGGGAAGATCAAGCCCGAACAGTACGATATCGCACCTATCGCGGACGTGAGTAGTCATGATATCATATGTGATTCCCCACTCTTTTTCAGTCTAAAAAGAATCAAAATCTTGAATAAAATAATAAATTTTATTTTTCGATTTTTATTTTTGGAATAAATTAATTTTGTGTTCAGTTAGAAGGAGAGTGGAACATATTGATAGAGGGAGATCTGATCTATGACGTCACTCTCGCCCTTACTGACGTCACCGCATTCATTCATGGAACGAACAAGTACGCGAAGATGCAATTATGGAAATGCAACGAAGGGCCTAAGAAGAACAAGAAAGGTCGGTGAAATTTCTCCTCGCAGATTCTTTCGCATTTTCTAGATTATGAGCACACTATGTCGACCTTCACCACAATGTCGTTTTTTGTCTCTTAATACAATACAAAACACTTGGCCCAAATATTCTATGCACTATGACGAATGATGACGTCATCACCCTGACTGTACAAAGGTGTCCTCATCCCCTACCTAGGCCCCCCCTTCGTAGTCCTTCGCGAGTCAGGGAACACCGGCGGCAGCCCCAAACCCAAGAACGAGCGTCTACACTTTGAAAATCTCGTAGACGCAAAGGAAGAGTTCACAAACTTCTTTTCCAAATTGACAGGTCACGAATTCAACGGAAAAAAATTCAAGCCCGGAGCAAAGATGTACTCTTACATCGAGAAGATGTATGACATGAAGGTCAGTAAAGAGGAAGAGCAGAAGGAGATCGACAACAGCGGTTTAGAGGACAGAGTGAAGGGTCTCGTCGTGAAAGTCGGTCAGTAATTTATTTATTTTTATTCGCAGAAGGAAATTTGATTCATGAAAACCGGAAGAATCGAATTTATTTCCAATCCTTTTCATTTTTTTCACAGAAAATTTTCGAAATTTTCTTGGAAAATTTCAAAACAAATTTCGAAATTTCTCAAAGACAATAAAATTTGATAAAAAATTTTAAAAACCCGACAAAACGTTTACTGGAGGCAGCCTCCATGCCCATGATAAGAACCGCAATGCAGAGGGCAGGTTTAGATTGGTCCATACTTCCAGCCGGCAGAATCACCAGCTCCGCTGTGAACGAGGCTTTAGAGGTGCTGAAGGAAATCGAAGACAAGCAGATTGAGATCGAAGAGTTAGAAGAGAAAGACGGGCACAGAGCTGCGGTAGGTTCTTTACCATCCGTTAAGCCGTCATAATCGCGGCTTTGCCGCCAAAACACGAATTCAAATCTCAAATGTAAAATTTCACTCGGAAGTCACATCTTTTAAATCTCGAGATTCCCATCATTTTCACCGCCAAATCCGATAATTCAAAATTTGAAAACCGACACGCGCAGGGAAAACAGAAACTGGAGGAGGAGTTGAACGACTTGTCCAACAAGTTCTTCATGATCATCCCTCATGATCTCTCCGGACTCCATGCGAAACAGAGGATCATCAGGAAAGAAAAGGATGTGGAAGAGAAGGCCAAGTTGTTAGACAGACTTAAGGACATTGGGACTGCAGTGGACCTGATCAGTTCTCCCCCGGGAATATCTGAAGGTAAACTTCGGTGATTTTATAATCCCGGAGAATTTTTTGCTCGTTGTAGATGAAGCGTAGAATTTCTAAACCAAAATAAAAATTGAATTTATATCAGGAATGAATAGATATGACGCCATTGTCCAAGGACTCTGTGCGGATCTCACCGCGATAGACGAACAGAGCCCACAATTCCTCCAAATCTCAGACTGGGTCAACATGTCAGGTAAACATAAAAAGTTGAAGAATGTCTTCACCATCAAGAGAGCCGAAGAATCCACGAGGTAATTTTTTAACTTCTTACACAGTGTTGCTGTACCCGCAGAACTGCGGTGTCACACGTTACGAAAAACAACCAATTATCGCATTGAAGAAAAAAATGACCGGTGGGAAGGTTCGAACCCTGGAGGACGGAAAGAACCAAGGATGTGGGAGGAAATGCCCCCCACAACCTGTTGTTGTTCCACGGAACCAAACTATCAAACGTATTAGGTGAGCCTTAACAACCGAGTAGTGTTCACGTTAACCACCGCAAACAACGCTGAAATCTCCAGGAATTCTAAGGAACGGGCTGAGGATTGCACCACCCAGCGCACCGAGGTCTGGACTTGCCTTTGGAAAGGGTGTCTACTTCGCTGACATGTTTGCTAAATCTCTCAATTACTGTGACGACAAGTATATGTTTGTGTGCGAGGTGGGCATTTCGTTTCGGTGATGACACACAACATCGCATTGACCATCTGATTCTGTTTGATCGCAACAACTTGTCTCGACACTCAACGTTTGCAGGTCGCAGTGGGCAAGCCTTTTGAACTGACTCATGGGCAATACATGGAATCTCCACAAGAAGGATTCGACAGCACCAAAGGACAAGGAAACCATGTACCTTCCTCTATTGAGATACTGAACAACGGGGTGGGCCTGCCGAACGGCAAGATGATTCACGACAGCCGATTCCACTTGGGTTACAACGAGTTCATCGTCTATGACGTCAGTCGGATCAAGATCAAGTACCTGATCGAGTGGCATTAAGAGGAAGAAAGGATGAAATACAATCTTCAACCACTGTTGATCTAATTTTCGAGCTTGGGCTCTTGCCATCATTAAAAACATTGACATGATCTGCTTTATTTGAGGTTGTTCTGTTCAGAAGAGAGTGGCAATCAAAGCAAGGGTCAGAGCAACGAAAAGGCCGTCAACAACACGGAGGGAGGGCGCACTGTTGTCACCACCACCACCTGAGGTTGTGGTTGTGGTTGAAGTCGACGAGGAGTTTTGACTGCAGAATGTAAGAGGGAGGAAAATGATCTGACTGACCTGCAGGACCACAGTGACATTTCTCCAAAGCAGGCACTAGATGAGGAACATGGGTAACTGTGCTGTATCACACAAGATTTCAAAAAGAATGGCTCACACTTCATCCTTAGTCAAGCATTTTCCAAAGGTTGATGGACATTTGGAAGGTTGATTAGGGGGAGGCATATCCCAGCAGTACTTCCAGTAGCATCCAGTACATTTTGCAAGACAATCTGTCTGTGAGGTATATTGAGGACAGTTCTGAGCGAGAGCCAAACAGAGAAAAGCGGCAAGGAGGAGGGTGACCTTCATCTTGTTTGTGCCGCAACCAAGCCAAATATGTTTGAGTCGACATTCTTCCGGAACACGTCAGGTGTATTTCTTGATCTTCTCGGGTGTGTCAGTTGCAGTCAATGTCGTCTCGAACCTCTTTGCAGGAGAGAAGGCTGAACCTCACAAACTGAAATATGCGATCGCGAGCGCAAGGCCACGCTGAGATTGGATTTAGCAAACGGATTTATTTATTAATAAGACAACTCTTGTTGCCCTTTTGATTGTTTGAGATTTCAGAACCAAAGCGATGGCTCCTTCCGATGATGTTTTTTACAAAGATCAGTCAGAACTCGGATTCACCAACCAACATGGTCTTTGAGTTGTTGACATTGCTTTGGATCTGTCTTTAAAAGGTTTTAAAACCATCTAAAATTCATGCAGGGATGCAATCCGAGTGCGGGAAGATGATAGCACTCACCCAAGCCCAGATAGACGATAGTTGGGCAGCCCTACCAGAACCTGAAGGTAGATAATGCCCCAGCCGGTGAGTGACCTCCAAAATTCTTTTTTCATGGCCCTTGGCTTCCGTCAACATTCAAATATACTTGTTTACACAGCTATCTAGTGTAGATGGAGGCACACAGACAAAGACAACAAGAAGGTCTGCGGCGGTATTGGAAGGGGCAGCGGCAAGTACAGTCGAATTCTTTTGGGTGTCGAACAACTTTTCTGTTCAGCTGTCATAGAGAAGATCTTGTACACGTGCATGTCTCTGATATGCTAAAATGAAACTTTAAATCTATTTTTGGTTTTTTTTGCAGCTCTGCTTTTGCAAAAGTATTTTCTCCGTATTTTTACAAAAAAAATTCTTTGCAGCTTGCGGAAACCTCACGGCTTTAATCTTTTTAGACGCGCAGACACCTGATCCATGCATCTTTCCACGCTACAAATTGGGCACAAAATATTGAATGTTGGGGCACTGGACCGACACCATGAAGGAAGTGAAATTTCATTGAGATTTCATCGATATTGATGGGAAATTTCTTTGAAATTTCATCGATATTGATGAGAAATTTCAAGAAAATCAGAACTAAGTTTTCAGTTTGGGGGTTAAACCGACGATTCGCTATGTCCCATCATTGGGATGTGAAATTCTCCAATCCACCTTGAAAGAAGACTATCGCGATTAAGATGACGAAGGCAAATGCGCTCGCACAAATGAGGAGCTCTTCGGTGTTGTCATTTCCAAAATTCCTGATGGTGGACAGACTCACATCGAGATGAGCCCTGGTGGTTTTGATCAGCCAATCGTAACAAATCACCACTCACATGAGAGTGTCGTTTTGTTCGAGGGATATGGCGCAAGCACCGATCCTCTTTTCCTTCCAAGTTCTTATCACGTTTGAGGCGTGCTCGTAGCTTGTCATTTTCAGCAAAACAAAACACAGAAAAATCTTACTCGACACATCGTCCAGTCTGAGTGACACAGGCCAGGGCTTCCACATTGTGCCATGTGCCATATCTCGATGTACTCACATTCACTTGGAATTTGGGAAAATTACAACCCGGAAAAAGAGGTTCCACACCTGTCACGAATGAGTGATGAATGCAGAGGATGACCTGCTTGTCAAGGTACAATTGGCATCAATAAAATTTGGTTTGTCTTCTTTGTACTGTGTGTTCAAGGGTTTGGAGAGATCCCGAATATAAACGGTCAGAGTGATCACTGTCAAGAATACACAAAAAAAGAGGTTCCTGTATACAGGGCCCTGAAAACTTTCAGCTTTTTTTGGATTACTTCCATCTCACCATTTTGACCCTGGAGAAATCATCTGTTGAGTTCTGAAATTTGAATCTGTGGGTCCACAAATGAGCGATTGTCCAGAAACGCACCACAAACATTGGAAGGGAGAGGAATAGTGGAGCCCAAAGATGAGTCGATTTGGGTCTGTAAGAAGGACAAGAAGGGGGTTCTGGACGATCAATCCAGAGAATGAGGCAGATCAGCAGTGAAAGATTGACCATTGCCGCGACAATATTCACGGCAAATGTCACATAAAATAGTCCTCTTCTATCTCTAAGCGAGAAATTCATGCTGAATGAGAGTAGATGTAGTCCACATGCTGAGATATAGAGAGAACCACAGACATAGTCAGACAAAGTTCTCAGCTCCACACTTCCAGACAGGAGCAGGAGTCCTAGGAGGGAGACCCCCAGTGAGATGCCTGTTAGTATCCAGAATAAACCAGAAACAACCTTCTTTTGTGGGCTCAAGCGGACTGCTACCGAGTCTGTCATGGTGGCTTCTTTGTGTTGATGTGGTTGTCTGATGCCTGCCCCTTTTGCCACAGATCAGTGGAATAGCAAATGTTAAGGGCTAAAAATATAGCCCCATCTCTACAACGCTTTCCAGAAACGTTGGATAAGTAACCTTGCGATTTTACAACGCAATAAAAAATCGACACAAGACGTTAAACTATTCCTTTCAGACGGCGCAAAGTGAAGGACCCCGAGGGAGATTGTGTCCGGGTTGTCCAGCAGCAATGTGTTCGCGTTCTAGACCTCCTCAAGCAGGAGCAAGGATGCGGCGATCAAGACAACAATAAGAATCAGTCTGATCTAATAGAACATTTGACGACCATGCAATTCGTCATATTTGTTCTGGAACAGTATCTTAGGACGGCACAGAAGAAAAGACCAAAGGTGAGTTTTGAGATGACTCCACTGTTATCCTTATTTCTTTTGGCCATTTCATATACATTCTTCGCCTCTTGAATATTCTGCTGCGGAGTAGAATTCAAGTTTTGTGCTCTTTATGATACATTTCACCGTGCACAATCATTAGACAGTTTTTAATAACCTCCGAATGGATCTTGGCCTATGAAATGACAGGACCATTAATCTACTACAGATCTTAATTGCACCCATCGAGGCGGCTGCCAAGTCTCTGGCCTCCTCTTTGGACAGAATCACCATGCTGAATGAGGTCACCCGAAAAAGATACCTCTCTTCTCATCGGATCTCAGCACCAATCAACCACGCACTCATCACTTTGTATAGAGAAGCATACCAATTGTATTTGGTATGTCTTTATGATTAAACATGATCATTTTACGCGTATGTCTCGTGATTTCGACGATAACGACGTTATGAGTCCTCTACCGCGTTTAAAAAACAGATTCCATGTCTCAAAAGTGAAGATCGTTCATGCATTACAAGATAGAATCTGGTGTAGATCTTCAATTGAAGGATGCAGATGGACGCGGACACCGCTGCAAGGAGAAGAAGTGCCCGAAAGAAAACGAGCCGAGAGATGGCAAATGTCGAACCTTCTGCATTCGACAGCACAGACTTCACCAAGCACATAAACGATCCAGAAGGCAAGAAAATTTGGTCCGAAAACTTTGGGGTCAACTGGTACGTTATTTTTGAAAATTAAAAAAATTAAATGGCGGGAAATCATGATAGTTGACACCGACACATCAGAATTTTCGTTGAATTTCACAAGATCTTGTTGTACTGTGATCACTTCGGCGACAAAACAATTTTCCACCTGTCAAAAAAATCATATCTTATATACGATCTACAACCAGACATTTATATAAATAGCTTCATGGTACCATGGTCTACACTGCGCAGAATGATGCATAAATACGCAGAGGACCACACCGAAGAGATTTTAGACTCTGTACAGTGCATTCTAGGTATGATTAATTTCAAAGTGATCCTAGTTTAAAAACCGATTCGGGCATTTTATTTTTTATTTCGGCGGGATGTTGTTGCGTAGCAACGCTTCGTGAATTTTCCGCGGAATTCAGAGTAAAATTTCATTTTCGAAAAAAATATTTTTATGACTTGGTTAAAAATTCAATCGATTAATATCCAAACAGACCCAAACAATACCAGTTATGTATCGGTATTTCGATATGGAAGTTTTCTTTCTGCTTATGGCCCAATAGAAGAGAGCATGCACAAGGTGAAATTTCGATGAAATTTCACTCGAAAGTTCTGACATTTCTTCAGGCTATCGAGAATATACGGTCACCGTGAGTATTGTTCCATGAAATTTCCGGGAATTTTCGCAGAAAATCATGTGAATTTCAACTGAAATCTCCAGGCATTTTCAAGGATATATGTCCGGTTCTGAAGCTTCAAAACTTCTGTACAGAGAAGAGCAAGGGACATTTATTTCCCGCCTTTCTAGAAAGAAACCAGATCACGTGATCGTATCCTATGTCCACACAGGTTCGGCTTTCCCGCCGAATTTCTCGTTCGAATTTTGAAATCTGCAGATAATTCCACCAATCACCTTTTGCTACAAGGATGTCCAGGAGGTAATTTCCATGAAATTTCTTTGTCCCAAATATTTGTGACTCGAACTGACGATTGTAGGATTCAAGACAATCAACTCCAAACATCCAAAGACAGTTACAGATATTGGCTTGCTTTTAGGAAATAGAAATGCGTACGCATTGGACTTGATGCGATCCGAGTGAGTACTTTGATCTGTGAATTTTCTTGGAAATTTCACGGAGGTTGATGACGTCACAGGGCTTTCTTCGGTGATGTCTCAGACACAGAGGCCGCAACCCTTCTACAGAAATGGCCACGAGGTGACACCACCAAATAATTTTCAGGACTTGCAGAAAAATTCGAGGAAATTTCTCTGAAAAATCCAGGAACATTCTTGATCAGATTCGGCGACAACCCCCCAAATCTAGCGATATCATTGGTCGTGTCATCGAACGAATCGCACAGTACGTAACTCAAATTTTATTTCTGCGCGCCTGCGGCTTTGCCGCAGAAATTTTTTATGATCAGATAAACAGCCTCAGTTCCAAAAATAGGTTGCGGTAATAAACACGTTAATTACCGAGAAGTTTACCGTGATATGGATAATCCTAGCTATGCATTGTAGATGTACCGGCGCAAGGCGCCACACCTCAAGAGTCTTCATGAATTTTTCGCTGAATTTTCCAGGCAAAGTGGAACACTTCCCTGGTTTACGTTTACAGAAAGGGATGTTGTATTATAAAAATAGACAACACAACAACCTCAGCCAGTCACAAAGATTACGCGTGCAGCCCTTCTCATCTCTGCAGCCGTTTGCCTCTCTGTCATCATTCTTGGAGCTCGTCCCGAAATTAGTGCAGCCACTGCAGACTGACGGAATGCCACCCCCAACGACGTGATTTTATTTTATTTTATTGAATTTATTTATTTTATTAAATTTAATTATTTCAAATCCGAATTTCGGGATTTTTTATTACAACATGTGTTGAACCAAAACCTTACCGTGGAGCGTCACGTTAACTGACGAGAAACAGCCTGACGGAAGTCGTCCACAGGATTAAGGTGAAAAGCGATAAAGAAAAATATTGGAGGCCCGCCTTTGAGTTGTGTGGGGAGCCCAAATATGATTTCATAAAGACCAGAGAGGGTAAATGTAAGACATCTCATATGACATCACGGACCGAAACATGGAGACTCGAAATGATGACGTATTGCAGCGTTGTCCATTGAAGAGGAGGATAAGTACCGGGAAAACGCTCCAGAAATAGAGTGAGTCAATCTACATCGAAATTTCACCGATTATTCACCAAAACCAGCATCGATATGCTCTTGAGGTCGGGCTTTGAGTGCATTGAGATCGAGAGAAAAAACACCACTCCAAAATCAAAAAGTAAACAGTCAAGAGAAGAAGATTATGGATCTCTTCCGGATCTCCAAGGCATGGAGATTGCCAGGTATGATGGAGCTGATCGAGTGTGTTTTGTTGCGGCTGTGCCGCAAGTCATAAAAAGTGTGGAACAGTAGAATGCATCTTGGCGGCATTCCTGAAACTCCGATCTTACCATTAAAAATCATTCGCGCCAAAACTTGCTTTTGTATCGTTATCGCACTTGCATCGTGCTGCAATATTGGGCGAAGGATTTTTACTTGCGCTTGAACAGTCCAAAAAGCATTCGGCAATTCTTATGTTTTGGTTTCCGGCAGAAAAATGCCAGAAGTAACGCAGAGATAAACCGCAAGCTGACGGATTACAGCGCCCAAATCCAAGTGACCTCTTGGGACGGGAAGACTGAGATCAAGCCATCCTGGGAACACAAGATGGAGAAGACGGAGAAACCAAGGCAACCCCCCTACGCCTCCCTCCCCCCCCTCACTGAACATGACGGGATGGTGTTGCCTGTACACGTCGCAACCCCCGCATCTGCTACCCGAAAGAACTCGGACAGCGCGAGTTCGAGAGCGTATGGTGAGAAAATTCCACGAAATTTCGGGGCGGTATTTATGGTGTACAGGGGAGCTCCCAAATTTAGAAAAGCTCAAGATCGAGCACGCAGCGAGGACTTATGCGACGATGCCCGTGTTGCAATAAAATGGTCGATGACAACTTTTCATGTTTGTGCTTGCCAGATTTTGATCTGTGAATTGGCAGTGTCGTTGCTGCAACTGCACCACAAATGTTCTGAAAATCTAAAACAGTGTTGGGCAAACAAAGCTACCAGACTACAACGAGCCTGGCCGCCCAAGTTTTTCGTTGGAATTTAAATTGTAAATTATTCAATATTGAGTTTTTTTCAGGCTCGTTGTAGTCTGGTAGTCTGAATAACGCGGGAGAGATCACATTTCAAATCCGATAGAAGATGGCGCTCCGTCACACGACACTCTGCTTTCCAGTGATTCCCTCACAGAGGTGGTTCTCATCATCACTTGGGCTCACATTACCAGAAAGATCCTCTTAGCGATGAAGAAGAGAGGCTTTGGGGTGGGAAAATGGAATGGTGTGGGTGGCAAAGTGAGTAATGTTAATCATTTGATTCACTTTCTTTACGAAGATGATATGAAGTGATGCTAATTGGTAAAGGTAGAAACGAATGAAACCATTCCAGAGGCTGTCATCAGAGAAGCCAAAGAAGAATGTGGGCTCTGCATCAAGACTTGTGATCTCCAATTTAGAGGGGTGTTGGAATTCATTTACAAGGAAAAACCTGCCTGGGACAACAAATGCTTTGTGTACACTGCGCACGCCTGGTCTGATGACATCGTCGAAACAGAAGGTAATGTTGTGTTTGAAGACAACACATTCCATTCGTTGATCAAAAGGATGAACTCTGATGACAATTAGAGATGAAGCCACAATGGTTCGATTACGAAAGTGTGCCATTCCAGGATATGTGGGAAGATGACTCAATCTGGATGCCAAAGATGCTCACCGGACAGCTGATCTTCCATCGTTTCACCTTCTCAGAGGGCAAGCTGGTGACAACAGAAGATATAGAGGATACATATGATGAACACAAGAGAGGACATCCCATATCAACCTTCAAAATGTGAAAAGTTATTCCAGCGGCAAGGTCATGAAGAAATCCAACAAATAAATATTGAAGCAATCCCTCTGAGACAATCTTTCCCTTCCAAGTAGCAAAAATATCCTCTTTGTTCTGTATGTCTTAAGACGCTTTGTGATTTTCATCATACCGCGGTTTTCGCCACGGGAATTCTTGGAGAGATGAATCTACAACGAGCTGACCGTTTCTTCTTTTTGGCAGTTGGGAGGACAAGATGGAGATGACATACAACTTCTCCTGCCCTCTATGTGACAAGAAATTCGAAACAGATCGTGGTCTGCGGATGCATACTTCAAGATCGCACAAAGGTGAGGATGCTTCGCCGTCGACAGGAGGTATTTTGTTAGAGGCGCCTCCCATCACTCCTACTACACCGATTATACGTGAGTTAAATCCACCTAAAGACATCTTACTGAGTTTCGAAGAAACACCTGTTGTATTAGAGACCATAAGTGCACAGCCTGCAGACGGCGATGTCGCCAGTGCTTTTGATCTAACTTCCATCTACCAAACCACAGACGTTGCTCCTTCACCCGCGAAAAGACCGAGGATCGAAGGAGATTATACACCAAGAAGAAGTGGAAGTAAAGAGAAGAGACCAGCGAGATTAAGACATATCACAGCTGTATGTATTAGGTTTCAAGAGTGAGAGATGATCTGAATTAACCAGCCCATACGCGATAGAATCGAGACGAGTCTTCAACAAAGGATGTATATGTTACAGAGAATAGACAATGCTGTCATGGACAGCACTTTCACGGTTCTCTCCACGTAATCACTCAAGGATGTGTATCTATTCCAATCTCATACTTCTCAGGCCAGATGACGTCCACGATGTCCATATGTGTGTGATCCCAACCTGCACCTGTGGAGAGTTTGCAAAAGGCGACGTCTGTAAACATCAAGTAAGATTAGTAGCTTTTGATCACGACATTTGATTTGTCCATATTCTGATAGTTGGTGATCTTTATAAAATGAACCCTGGTTTCGCATGCAGAATGTGTGTTTCTGACTTCTGCAGCTTTTCACATTTATTCGAGTGTTGAAAGTGCCATCGGATGACAACGTCATCGCACAGAGAGGGTTCCTGTCAACTGAGCTGAGTGATTTATTTACAAACTCCCCGCGCGAGCCCACAGCAGAACCACAGGCTGGAGAATTCACGGAAAATTCACCACCAGTACAGAGGACCCCAGTGGACCCCGAATGGTAATTTTTCGTCCCACAATGGCCATTCTAAATCAAAATCATTTTTTCAATATTTAAATATACATTTTATTTTTTAAATTCATTTTATTTGTCTAATTTTAATAGTCCCATATGCTATGAAATTATGGAGGAGAATGCAGAAAGGTTAGTTTGGTGCCAAAATTCCTGCGGCCACAGCATACACAAGAGATGTTATGAGACTTCAGCCTCCTACAGAATGTCTAAGCAGCGGGAGGTAATTCCCCAGATTTAAAAAAATATGAAGAATTCTGGTCGTTGTAGAGGGTTAAGAATCTGACTCGAAGAACAGCCTATATGTGCTTGGTGTAAGAAACCTTCAGTATTTGTGCCAGTTATGGATGCCATCCCAAACCAAGCATTTTCACACATTGTACCGGACCTTGTCGACACCACCGTTGTCGACACTTCTCTTTACACCGAGGTGAGATATCTCAAATATGTGATGACGTCATGGTTGATATCTTTAGGCACCCGCAGATCAGTGGCAGCCTCTTAACACGGCAGAATGAGGGAGGAAATTTCATTTCAGGAATTTTTATGCAAGAATTCTTCGCGAATCATCTTCAAGAGCACCACAGCACCAGAATAAATCAAAATTATTCATCTTTCTTCTAATTTCAAAAAAAATTTAAATAATTTTGATTCATTTTTGGAATGTAAAAAATAAAATTGAAAATCTTTTTCCAAAAATAAAATTCCACACGAACATTGCCGGAGCCTCATCTCATTTACTTCGGCACGAGCTTCATTCTGCATTGCCGACCCATCCCAGAGGGATTCGTCCGTTAGCAGCAGCAGGGTCATCCTTCTGGTGGTTAAGTTAAGACATGGACAGCTTTGCCGTCCTCGGGCTCACAGAGTCCGTTCTCTATTTCAGTGCCGAAGTAAGTTTTGACGAATTGATGCAGATATGACCTGTAATTGAGAGGACTGAAGGTGTCGGTGGAAGGGTACGAAGAGAAGCAACAATTTCAATTCACGTTGCGGTCTACTGTGGATAGAATCAAGGTGATCCATTCGCTAGATCATATCCAGACAGCTTACGATATGCAGACAGTAATCTTTGAGAAGATGGAATGCCTGAAGGGATTGAAGAAGAAAGATTATTTGTTGGGAATCAACGATGGAAGTGTAAGTGATGAAGCTTTGATTGTGGATTGTTTGAATTCAACCACACCAGGGCGAAAGATTAGAGGTGGAATTTCTAAGATTCATTCGCAGCCATTCTAAAATTGAAGAACTGATTGTCAACGAAAAGATGGTTCCCATCATCGTGTTACCAAAGCAGGGTAGAGACAATGATTTTTCATACCTCATCTCATCTAATGTAAGGCTCCAAACTGAGCTCCTCTGCACGTCTCGCGCCGAAACCTGGACAAGTTCTAGCTGCTGCACGTTCTACATCTTCCATAGTCACCACATTAGATCTTCCTTCCCTCTCAAAGGTTGATTTCTCGCGCCAATCAGAGCTCTCTCCTCGAAGAGAAAATACCGCCAATAGGCCCTCTTTAGCTCTTCCCATGCCAAATAGAAAGACGACCAAGGCTCTCATTTCTCCACGAGAGGATGTCAAGGCAGATCGTCTCTCCTCCCTCAAGATCCTTCCAATGAACGATAAGTCTTCTTCAGAAGGGACCGTACCAACACCCTACTCTGCTCCTACTTCACCCATCGTTTCCGTCTCTGCTCGCAAGGTGAGATCATCATCATACAAACCTGATCCCAAAGAAGGGATCTACATCAAAATCCATCGCGAAGGAAAAGACTGATGCGCACAACTCCTTCACAAACTGGGTTAAGTCTCACACTTCCTCGAGTAAACAGCCCAAACTCAACATGGGAAGACAGTCGATGATCCTCGAGAGTAAAGAGGATGAGCCCATCGATCTTCGGCACTCATCCATAAGCCAAGGCAAAGAAGAGGAGGAGGACGAAGGTTCCTCTATCATAGAGAGGTCTGCTTCTGCCACACAAAGACCAGCCAGTCAGATCTCAGCATCAGGTAACCTGTCACCACCTCTTTCGCCCAGAGAATCAGCAAGGAGAAGCGCAATCAACAACGAAGAAGAGGAGGAGGAGGAGGTGAGAGATTTCGATGAAATCTCATTGACATGAGAAGGTGAGTTTGGTGGACGTGAAGACAGTAGCCGTCACAGATTTCAGCAAAAGGCTGCACCGCCCAGCGATCAATTCTAGGTGAGTTTGTCACAGTTGTGCCAAAGTGAATTTTGTTTGTTAATCAAATGAGAAATGGATGAGCATCTTTATCTGCTGACCAGAAGCGAAAACATATTTTTACTGGAATTTTCCATTTTATTATTGATCTACTGGCAATTATTGGAGATTAACTATGATAGATCTTTCAACCAAAGGGAAGTTGCGGCTCTTTTGCAAGTAAGTGCCAACTATGTCTCTGGAATCCACGTCTGGAACAAATCCTGCGGGTTTCGCATCTTCATCTAAAGTGCACAGTTGTCAGATGTGGTCCTTACACCAGGGCTGGAGACATTCGTATTAGAGAAGCCTGAACAGAACACTTCTGATCCTTCGGTGATATTTATAGAAGGGGAGGACATAAATACACCCCATTATAGTATAGCTTTCGTCAATAACGGTAAGAGACCAATTCTGGCGGGAGAATAACTGGTTGTAGATCACCTGAATATGGTGGCTGTTCACGACACGATTGGACCGGTCATCATCTCTGCGAAAAAATCCCCTGATGACGTCACAATCCACACACTACAACGGTCGAAAAAGGTGACGCACCAATGACATGACATTGACATTGACATGCGAAGGGTGACACGAGGCAATGTTTCAAACTGCCGAAAAAATGTAAGAAGGGCCTCACCTGCAAACAATTACTCCAACTCCTGCATCCCAAAAATTGGGCGGAGTTTCGGTACAACAAACACATCAAAGACTCGGAGTTTGGCAAGGAGTTGGAACAATATGAGAAAAAGCAGATCATCAGTAGTTACAAGTTTGGACTATTATATTGTGCCGAGGACCAAACCAAAGAGGAGGAGATGTTTTCGAATTGTGGGGGTTCCCCGGATTTGAATGAATTCCTGGAATTTTTGGGGGAGACGGTGACACTGAAGGGGTGGACTAAGTATCGAGCGGGTCTTGACGTCAAAAGTGAGTTTTAGTTCGTTGTAGATGAACACCTTGAAATCTTACTGAAATTTCAAAGCGGACTCAACAGGCACACATTCTATTTATAACGTCTTTGACGGCCGCTACGAAGTGATGTACCACGTATCTACAATGCTTCCGTTTTATCCGAATGATCCACAACAACTGGAGAGAAAAAGACATCTCGGCAATGATATCGTAGTCATCGTTTTTAAAGAGGGAAGTGCGCCGTACATTGTCGACAATACCATCAAATCAGAATTTAATCGTGAGTTTTCATCCAAATTTCAGGCGATTTAACCGTTGTAGATGTGTACTGTGTAGTCCAGAAGGTCCCAAATCCGGAACTGCCCGTCACAAATTACAGGTCTACATTTTTGTATCTGAAATTTCGATGAAAATTGAGTGCAATTTTTCTGAATTATGCGACAGGGTTACGTTCGCGAGAAAGGATGGTGTACCACAGTTTGGACCTCCATTGCCAAAAGAATGCATCTTTGAAAAGAATGACGATTTCAAGCACTGGCTCATCACCAAATGTACGTCACGTTATCTTACCGATGATCTCACGGTCGTTAACGTGATCAACTCAACACACACAGTTATTAACGCGGAGAGAGCGTCGTATCAAGCAGCGGGATTCAAGTACAAGATAGAGAGGACAAAACAGCAGCTGTTGACAGAGCTAGTATCCTCATTTACCCATAAATGAATATATTCGTGTCTTTCAATTCAAATCACGGTAACAACCGTGTTTTCACCTCACTATCACAATCTGGCACAAGATACCAGAAGAGCCTGTTTTTAAACTATTTTCAGAATACAAGTTTTTTTGTGAAAGGATTGACTCGGGCAGTTGTAGATACGACTTACCGCGACCGTTAAGCAGAACTGCACGTGAATTAACGTGCTGAGGGTCAAATACTTTCCGCGGGAGATGTCAACCCAATTAAATGAAATTCAGTCGAATCGTCGATGGAATGTTTGCCCGAAACGGTATCTGTCAAAATGGACAGATCTGTTCGTGACATCTCCGGACCGAAGCGGTTAGGTTCTTCAAGTAAGAGCGGGCTAACATGAGGCTCTTCACGAGCTTCTTTATCTTGTGTTGTGTTGTGAATGTCACGACACAGGATGTTCCAGCCTTCAGAAATGCCCTCATCGATTTTTATCACGGTTTTGGAGGTCAACTTCCAAAGATGATGGAAGATCTGACGCAGCTCAGGACAATATTGGTTTCCTCAATGTCAATGGAATCTGACAAACTCTTATTGCACTTGGAATGGGATCACTTGTTATGGTGTTCCACTCACATCGCTCGCCATCAACATCGTGAATTGCAATCTGACGGGAACGTTTCAGCCCAGCTTCACTGATTTGACCATCCTCTTGGTAATGATTAAATGATGCAAAGTGACCGCGAGTGACATCCTCAGACGGTTCGTGTACCCAGTAATCAGATCTCCGGCCCGATTCCCTCAGATATCAACAAGCTGTCGGGGTTGACCGTCTTCAATGTCGCTTATAATCAGATGTCCGGAGTGGTCCCCCCTTCATTATGCCAGCTTCCACTTGCCAGTGTGGATTTCCCTGGCAACCATCTCACGGGGGCCATCCCAGAATGCTTCAATAATCTCACACAGGTTCGTTCCTCGCACATGACGAATGTCTATGTCCACCAAAGAATTATCTATTGACGAGATCAGGCAACTGTATTCGATCTCTCGTGGAATAGCTTCTCGCCCACCCCCTTCTATACCTCTTGGTGCCAGTTACAGAAGCTCCAAGCAGTAAACATGGGCAGTCTGTCCTTTTATGGACCGATTCCCTCGTGTATTGGGAATATGACAGCACTTGTGAATCTCAATCTCGGAGGCATGACAAGTAAAGAATATATAATATCGTGGTATCTGACTGAAATGTGTAAGGTGTCACTGGTTCAATCCCAAATTCAATATGCCAACTCTATAATTTACAAGTGATCAATCTGTAAGGACTTCTTAATATATTTACTGAAATTTATGATATTAGACGAGCTACTTCAATTAGTGGCAGCTTGCCATCTTGTATAGATTCGCAGCATCTGCCCCTTCTAATTATGTACAATATTGGCAATTTAAACTTGACCGGAACTTTCCCCGGTGTATTCTGGAAAAACATAAACAACTTTTCATTCTCTGGAAATAGACTCACCGGGACATTTCAATTGAATACCACATCTTTACAAATCTGTGGGTATATTATACATAGTTCACAAATCATACTTATGAAATTATAGTCGACATCACCGATGTTCCGGTCAGTGGATCTTTACCACAGACACTTTGCAATAATACGCAACTCGTTTTTTTCTACATGTAAGTTGGCCGGCACGCTCACTGAAGTGACCCAGCACAGAAGTAATTCGGGCATTTCTGGCCCCTTGCCTGATTGTTTTAACCCAACAACGTTTCCATTTTTAAATCGCCTTCAGATAATGAATCTCGGATTGACAGGCACACTACCAGACCTCTCTTTCCCTATGATATATGAGGCAAAGTTGTCCGGAAACAACCTGATCGGCTATCTGAGCCCTCTGGTGTCGTCTATTGTGTTCGAAGGAAAGTGCTCAATTTTCCTGCGTTTATTAACACTCCACAGTTGATCTGACGGGAAATACAGTGTATGGAATGTTGAATTTCAGCCAAGCTGCTGCCGCCTCCATATCTGTACTGCGGGTTTGTTTTATTTCTCGTGCTTAAGTGACCGTTGTAGATTCCTAATAATCAATTATATGGTGAATTTCCGGATTTGTCCGGGTGGAATTCGTTGTTCTATTTGGACCTGAGCGGGGGTTGTTTCAGCGGTTTTATTCCAGCTACACTTCCATCTAGACTCGGCTTTTTCAATTTGACTAATGGATGCATAAGAGGTATATTCGTCCAAATTACCACCTAACAAACAGCAGGAAGTTACATGCAGACCATACCCTCCTGGCTATATTTATCAGGCAACAGTTTCTTCTGCAACCAGATGACGGCCAGTGTAATAGCTGCTGGTGTAACACAATGCTTCAATCAGACAGATGCTACCTCGATCTATGTGAACAATGCAAATTTCACTAGCAGAGGTGAGTCGGATTCTTTGGATATTTATCAACCCCAGCAGGTATGATGGAGGCTGTAAGCAGAGTTCGATCTGCGACTGTCTATTTTCTGCCTGGCATCTACAACGCTCAAGTATATCTGATTTCTCCAAATCGCAGTAATTTGACGTTGTATTTTGATGGTAGGAGTTTCATATCTAAAATTGAGTGAAAGTTATCAGGAGCCATATTTATGTATAATTCTTTCTTTGTCATAAGAGCGTGGAACCAGGTGTACACCTCAGGACTCCTCAGCTTCATCTCCTTTGTGAGCACATTCAGTTTTCCGAGCATCTTTTGGGTTGCAAATACGTACGGTCTCGTTGTAAACGGAGCAACTTTCGTCGACGGGTCCAATCTTCTGCCCACACCAACGATCATTCTATTCAGTTCTATGGGGAATGTTTCATTAACACAGATCGAGATGACGAACAACAACAATTTCGCTTGTAAGTGAAACAGATTTTAATTAAGAACAATTTCATCTGAACTAAACAGATGGGATATGGACCAGTAACACTTTTCTGAACAGCTTGACGATCACAAACTCTCATTTTGACAACACCCACTTGATCGAGACGAATTGTGCAGGAGGAAGCCGCACCTTCTCTGGAGTGATATTTGTAAATACCCTTGTCACTCTTACCCAAGCAACTTCAATTAACTACGGAGTCATCGTGGTCTCCTCCTGCATCTTCTCCAACTCATGTAATATATTTATTTTTCAAATTGATGGCTAACATCAGCAGTGTTGGATATCGAGTATTTCTTGGCAGCAAATCCCATCACAATCTCCAACTCCATCTTCTCAGATGTGTCGATCTTCGGATCACAACAGATGGGTGCCATCACTTTTGTGGAGAACAACATCTACGCCCAGATGATCATCACCTCCACCTCCATTGTAAATTGTAGATCCGATCTGTATCCCGGTATTTATCCGAAAATCACCTCGGGAAGTCTCAGCATACAGAACTCGACTTTCAAGAACAACACTGGGGCTTACGGCCCAATCATATTGAGTGAGTAACATTTTACTCAGGATTTAAACTGACAAGTCAGGTGAAAACGCCCCCTTGTCTCGCAATATCACGGTGATGGTGTACGGTTCAATATTCCAACAGAATTCGGCCAGTATGAGCAGCTGTATATATGGGAACCTGAAAGTGCTCTCCATGTCAATCTACAACAGTGTATTTGAAAACAATTATGGCAGTGAGTGACTTGGAAAAAATCAAGCTCAAAAGCTTATAGATACCAACGCCGCGGTCCTTGTAACGGTCAACAATATGGCTTCCCTCTCCATCTACAACTCTCAATTCATCAGTCAACCAGTACAAATGCGTAAGTTTCTTTCAATATTCTGCTGTAAATACTAAACAGCACAGTTGATACTAACTTTGTCGGCACTATGACTGTGTACAACAGCTCATTTACGAATAACAGCGTACCGAGTCTATCGGCAACAAAATGTGCTGTGTTGAATGTGACATCTTCGGTTTTTCACGGGAATGCAGCAGGTTTGTACAGTAGATTTAAAAATACTGAGTTTTTAAAGCTGCCGGTGCTGGTATTTCCGCATTGGCGACAAATTTGACTGTCAACCAGAGTTCATTTCAAAATAATGTGGCACAGAGCCTCAGTGGAGGTGAGTGTTCCTTGAGAGATGTATCTGATTTTAACAGCGGCTATTATGGGAAGTAGCTTGCCTGGTATTCCTTCAAAAATCTTGGTCTACAATTCGATTTTTGATTCCAACTGTGCCAGTCCCAACTTCGCTGGAGGTAGTCTAATTCAAATTTGGTAAATCTCTGATCATATCAGGCGCCATATCCATGACCAACTCTGGGGGACAATTTGTCGTCGACAACTGTACATTCACCAACCACACCTGCCCGACCCTTGGTAGTGGGGGCGTCATCTTGGTAACAACTCCCAGCGACTGTTCGCCGTTCGATATCAAAATCAGAAACAGTCAGTTTAGCAATAGCCATGCTTTCCAAGGCGGAGCAATTTATTTGAATGGAACATGTCCTTCAAAACTAGTCACTGCCTCTATATACTCAAATACTTTTGTTAACTCCTCCTCTGATTATGCTGGTAAGATTGGACATGCCTGTCTTGAAGATGCTGACGTCTCTCAGGAGGTGTCATCGGCGCAAATTCGGGGATGTTAACCACGATATCCGGTTTTCAGTCAACCCAAAGCTCCAGTGGGTCTTTTGGTGGGTGCATAGCTGTGAGTACATTCCCTAAATCAGAGATATTGATGGAGAATAGTTTGGTGGACCAGCAACATTCAAAGATATAAATGTAGTGAATTCAACTACTCAAAGACAAGGAGGATTCCTTTACATACAAGGAGCGTCGGTGTTATCAAATGTTACAGTCTACAATTCGTACGTACCGACTGGATCTGGTGGATTCATCTATTCCACTGCTCCGGTCACTATATTCGATTCGGTCTTTCAAAATTCTTCGGCTGTCGACGGGGGTATATATTATTAAAATAACAACCACTTGATAATGACATTTCCAGCTGCCTTTTATTTGAATAGCACTCAAACAACATTCATAAGTGGCGTCACTGTTGCAGATTCTGACGGCACAAACAGTGAGTATCTCCAGACGCGCTCTACATTTTTGATTTCCTCAGGTATCTTCCTGTTCCAGAGTGGTGTACAGGCATCCCACCTTTCAATTTATAATTGCCAAAGTTCGGGCTCTGTAGTTGTTGTCTTGACACAAGATAGCATCTTCCAATCCCTCAATATGGAAAACAACACCGCATCGACAGGTGATCCATGGCATTGAAACCTCTAAATATCAAGCTGACCTTGCAAGGATCATTATTTCGCTCATCTGTACCAACCATCACTTTCATGAACTCTCAAATCACGAACAACTGCGCACAGCAAGGGCTGCTGGCGAGCGCATCATTTGCATCGATCTTCAACAGTATCTTTATCAGCACGCAATGTGCATCTTTCAACACAACATGTATTCTTGGAGCAACGAAACCCTCATCTACAATGGTCACCAACACACAATTCTACGGCCTCCTCAACAACGACAGCCATATTGTCCCCCTCCTGATGTTGTGATCTCTCTGAAATTCTGCCATTTAACAAAAATAAAATTTGGTCAGAAAGAAAATCTCCTTTACAACCATTTTTGAGACCCATCGATCTGGCATCACACGCACACATGTCAGACGTGGACAGTGTACCGAAAGAGCCAACAAGAAAGGCTAAAGAACTCACAAAGGAGGGAAGAAGAGTCTCCTTCTCTGATAAAGTAATAATTAATGACCAGTATTACCTTCATACCGAACGATTTTCTGCCTCTATCGTCCTGAAAATCTTTCAGGTTCATGTGCACGATTTACCTGCCAACGAGCCAGAAGAGGAGAAGCCAACACGAGCACCAGGATCACCTAAAGGTGCACCTACAAAGACAACCATTGGTAAGTCACGACAAAGAGTTCTCTCCGTCATATCACCAACCGACCTTTTCAGCGGTCGGCGCTCTCATCACACGACTTTTATTACTTGGTGTCTTCTTCTCTGGAACTTTCGCTCTCTTTAATCATGTACGACTGATTATGGAGTCTCAATATCTCAAGCCACCTGGAACCTTAGTGAGTGTTAATGGAGTAGATTATCACTTTTATTGCCAAGGTCAAGGCAGTCCAACGGTGAGTTGATTATAACGATACACGTCTTCGGGGAGTGAATATGATCAGGTGTTGTTGTTACCTGATATAGGTTCTGGACATGCGCAGTGGGCTTCCATACAGCTCTTGGTTTCCACGTGAGCGCTCAAACATTGGATGATTCTTCAACCTTCTGCGGAGTCATCGAAGATAGCCTTCATGAAGATCTTTGTGGCTCTGCCATGTATTTATCGCCCACAATGTTTCAAAATGAGCAGAACAGACAAGATGACAAGCCATCTTTCTAAACAAGTGAGAGATTTTAACCCAAACAGATTCACACGTGTCTGCACTTGGGATAGACCTGGAGTTGGCTTTAGCACACCATCCACTACCAAATCCACCCCTCTAAATAACGTTAAAGACCTCCGCAGAATTTTACAAAAAAGTGAGCCAACAATTCAAAAATTCCTGAAAAATAATTTTTCTGCAAATTTCTGGAAAAAACTAAATCCCAGGAATTGAGACGATTCCAGGCAACGAGCTCGGCCCGTTTATTCTGGCCGGACACCGTGCGGGAGCTCTGGAAGCCCAGCTCTACTCCTCCAAATACTCTAAAGAAATCGCCGGTCTCGTATTATTCGACCCCCTGACCCCTCTTCTCGCCACTTTAGACTCTAAATCTACAACGAACCAATATCTGAGGGACACTCTCCTGGGATCTCACCGCCAAAGACAATATTTATTGTTTTTGCTGGCACACGGAGGTCTTTTGAGACCAGCATTGTCTTTAGGACTGGCACCTGTCCCACTAGACGCTTCGCTGTCGCTGTCGCTCAGCTCACAAGCGCTTCTACAACACGACTTCAACCGGTAAGTTTTCAGGTGGTGAAATTTCACTGAAATTTCACAGTGGGCAGTACTGGGCCGACGTGATGAGGTTCACGGATGACTTTGTACAGGGGTTAAAAAATATGTCGACAACGTACAAATTCGTTATTGACCAGTCCGCGACCAGAGGTTTGTTCAGCACAAGTGTGGGCGTGCCACTCGCGGAGAATAGCGTGTGGGCAGAGCACCAACAGACTATAAAAAATAGTCTGAAGGAAGGCACCGCAACGGTAACATTTCGAAATTCAGATTTTGAATTTTGGCGGGAAAATGATTTTTTCGACAGACAGTCACAACACTCGGAAATATCAATGTGGGAGATTTAGTCATGGCAAACAAAGTTGTAGATGAGATCAGAAGACTGTTTGGACAATTTTTGGGACAAGACAGATCACAGTGGACTTATGTTACAAGCAATGGCATAGAGACACACGATGATGTACACGAGTCGTGAGTTTTTTTATTGCAAAGTACTCTGCAGAACTATTTTTAACGCAAAAAATAATCTTACATATCTTACTGTAAATAATAATATTATTTCTTTGGAATTATACACTACTTGGCGAAAGTGGATTTCTCATTGTTTGTCCAGACACTCGCATGATCACGGGATCCCCATGCATGGTATGGGATCTGGTGGTATGGGATATGGTCTAGATGGTCACAGCCATTCACACGGACACGAACACGAACATTCTCATGAAGACCATGGTCACTCACATGATCACGGTCACGATCATGGACATTCCCACGGACATGGACACGATCACGGTCACGACCATGGACACTCTCACGGACATGGACACGGTCACGGTCACGGTCATGACCATGGCCACAGCCATTAGATTATAAATGAAGATGATTTACTTCTTTATGTTATGATACAGCAAGAACCTTTCTTCTCTGTCTTCTGTTTTTTTTCTTCTGGATCAGGGGCAGGAGTTTCTTGTGATTTGCATCTCACGACTTCTCTGACGAGCTGTGTAAAGCTCTCATCGACATTCGTCCTTGTCTTGGCTTGAAGAAACTTAAGAGAGGGAAAGATATTCCTGTCGTACCTGATGTTTCGAAAAATGCAGCATGGATTGACTTTGAAAAGGCGATACCTTGTGATGTCGTGACCTGATTTTGTTGGCACAAATGATGAAAAATCACATTCACCTCTCTGTCTTGTTCGAGATCAGATTTATTGGCCACGAGAACTACCGGATATTGATCCTCCTCCTTTACATTCTACATGTTCACGTTAATCGCCGTAAAAGGTGTTAACTCACCAAAATTGATTGATGGAAACTTTGAAGCTTCTCAAATGACACCAGCGAAGTGATAGAATAGACAAGAACAAATCCTGTCACGTTAAAACTCTGCTTGATGGCTGAAACAAACCTTCTCCGAGTCGAATGTATCTGTCTCTCATCGAATTATACTCATCTTGACCTGCTGTATCGATGATCTCTAACATGTAAGCTTGTCCATCGACTGTTTTCTGTCCAAAATGAGGGATGCAAGACAATGTATCGCCCAATACCTGTTCTCTGAAAGAGTTCTCTATGGTGGGATCATACTCCGTTATGAAGTGATTCTATTCAGATCAGCTTCGTCATTTCTACCTCTAAACTCACTCGAATGAATTGGCATGAGAGTGCTGATTTTCCTATGGAATGAGTCAGCCTCTGTCACGATCCTCTCGACGAAACGACTCACCGACACCTCCCTCTCCCAGGACGACCAGCTTCATCGGCGTGATCTTGGCCATCCCGTTCTGCTTTTGCCTATTGTTGTCTTTATTTTTTTCTATTTCAGGGATGTTCTGAGGAAAGTGAGGAACGAAGTAATTTGTACGAGACTCCACATACTCCCACAGAGGTTGCAGGTGTACTCGTATCTATCTGTACACGGTTTTCCCGCCATTTCTGTAATTCAAAAATATTGTACAAAGATTAAGTGGAGATAAATATAGCCTGGAAAAGATTGTAACCAAGTTCGCAGAAAAAAAGGTTCGTGGTGTCATTGTTCCCAACATCGAATGCATGCAGGCAAGCAAGAAGCCCTCGCTCCCACCTTCTGCCAAGGTGAGGTTCTAAGCTCGGACGAACCATCTCTAAAGTCCATCAGCTTGCGACGACGGGAGTTAAGAGAGACTCTAGACCAACATCACCCTCAACATCTCCTTCCATTTCTCCGCGGGCACCTTCTAAATCTGCTCCTACGAGGTCATGGCACAGATACTTTGGCGATGAAGGTCCTCCAAAAAGTGACCATATCAGATGCAATTCTAAGAACTGATCTTCGCAGACCTCAAAGTATCAAACACGAGCCTCACCATGATGGAACAGATTTTTGAAGAGGATGTGGAGGATACGCAAAGTCCAAAGGGATCAGGGAAATCACCTCGGCAAAGGCCAGTCCCTGGCACAAAGACGACCCTTGCATATCGTGATCTATCAGGAAAAACAACAAAGGTGATCGCTCATTCAGTTGAAATACAGAGGCAGTCTGTCCTCACCACCTCTTTAGGAGATCAGAGCTGCGCAAGCTTTTGCAGATGAACCTGTCGATGCAGATAATTTTCCAATCATGCCCGCAGCTTTGTTAAAGAGCATCAAGCAGAGCAAAAAAACAGAAGAGAAGACAGAAACACCCACATACACGAAGACTGCCTTCAGCGTATGTGAAGTTGCCTCGTCTTGTCTCACCTCTTCAGAAATCAGATCTGATGCATTACACCGCTGTGGAACAAGAGAGACTGACCATGTTATTAAAAGCAACCATGCCCACGCACAACACACCACAAGAAACTCGAACGCTAAATACGAAACCAACTAAACTCCTCACACCGAAAACATTAGACAGCTTAGAAGTCATCACATTTTTCGTCCAGTCACCGAATTACACTCTGGATAGAGGACAGAGGTTGCAGTTGGTGTCAATGTTGAGAGAGACTGAAATCTTGGCTATTTCTGCCAGGAGACTGGGCCACTTTTTGAAGGAAGCTGAGATGTGGCTGACAGTCAGCCTCACTTGTGTAAACCACGGGAAATTTAAAAAGGCTGTGAAGTACTTAAGACGTGAGTGACATCTGAAATGTCATTATGACACGTGACAGATGTCATCGAGGCTAACAGTTTTGATGCAAGACCGGAACACACCATCCCAAAATCGTGGATTTTGACGACTTGGAATCGCATGGGGATCGCCTACTTTCACATCGCAATGAAAACCAGGACCAACGCACTCGAAGGTCGGCACTTTCATCTATACTGTGAATTTTGGTTGATTGGAGAATGACGCGAAATTCACGGTACACAACCGCGATCCGACGAGTCCAAAACTCAAAAAATAATTATTTTTCTGAAAGACACAGAGATGGCCATTAAACCAGAGCAACAAGAGATGATGGAAGATATGATCCGGCAATCCATTAAATGTTTTGAAAACCAAGTGAAGGCGTCTCAGGACTCTGGTATCTTTGAAAATTGACATCCCACGTAATGACATTGTCAGAAAACGGTTTCGTGGCTTATTGCAACGCTGGAATAGCACGAGAAGCAGTCAAACAAAACTCAGAAGCAGCCGCGTATTTTAGACAGGCCCTGGCCTGCGCAATCCACACGAACAACCTCTCCGGACAAAACTTTGCATGCGAACACATCATCAATGCCAACATCAACGTCAAAGACTACAAAGTGGCCCGTATGTATCTTCTGAAAAGGCTCAAACTTGTCAAAGGGATGGAGGATGCCACGGCAGTCATATTGGTACATCAGCAGCTCGGAGAGATGTTGAGAGTATGGAGGGGAGGTGACGACCCAGAATCCAAAGAGCATTTCAATATGGCGCTGAGACTATTAAATGACAGGGAGACAGTGAGTTTACACGTCAACTAGCTTTTACAAGAATTCTTCAAGGACAAAAGTACTGTGGCAAAGACCCTCTATGAAATCTTGCCAGATTCATACAATCTCTTCCCATAATTCTAAAATTTAAAAATATTCAGGCGCGTCTCCAGTCAGTTGATCAATCGGCGCAATTGAATGGACACTCTGCGGTGAACGCTTATCTACAACTCGGAGAGATCGCCAATGTGGAGCGGGATTACAAGAGTGCAGCTGAATATTTTAACAAGGCTATAGACATAGGGAAAGACTTGGAGTTGGATCCTGCCGTGTTGGCCGATATCAAGACCGGTTTGGGTGGGTATCCTTTGCTTTTCAGATGCAGTTTAGATTTTGTTTCTAAACTTTGGTTCCTGCATCTAAATTTGCTCTTCACTTTGGTGTTGATTGAGAGAGCCACAGTCATGATGGAGTTGTAATTTCTATCCATTTTTCGTGGTGTATAAAGATGAGAGTCTGACGATTTGAAGGTATCGCGCAAGGTAATTTAAGGATGGAGGAAGCTTTCGCGAAGCAATTAAGAGAACAAAAGGCCACAACTCGGTGACGCTCATGAAGACCTTCAAAGTTCAGCTTCTTATCTTGAAAAAGATGGCGAGAGGGAGGCACTGCCATAATTTTTGTTAAAATTGAACTGTACTTGTACTTTCTCTACCTCCATAAACGGCGTCTGTTTACAATGTTGTAGATGTATCGAGTTACGTATGAAACCGATCTTATCATTTGTGAAATCGGCGATTGAAAAACATGACACGCGAGACTACCCCTGAAGAAGCCAAGAAATATTTTTCTAGAGCATCAACAAAGGACCTAACAGGACATCAACACAAAGTGAGAAGAACTGTAATGACTTTAGTATGTTCTGACGGTTAAGGTGCACACGGTTGGATGGAATACACAGGGAAATAAATTAGCCTCTGGTTCATTAGACAAGACAATACGAATTTGGAATGTCGATCCTTCTAGAGGAGTGAGAATCTAGATCATTTCTCTGTGAATGATATGATGCCTTTTCAAAATCAGAAATGACCGGCATATCAAGCGAAAATGATCAACTGATCAATACAGTCCTTTAAAGACTTGACTTTGACTGGACATACAGAGGGTGTAGAGCAGTTGAGATGGAGCCCAGTCTCAGAACAACAACTAGCCAGTACTTCAGGCGACAAGACAGTCAGGGTTTGGGATGCCAAATGTGAGTGAAATGATTCATTTCTGCAGGACAATTTCAATTTCCAAGAATGTTCAAATCATCCTGCAGAACAGAAGAAAATTTATTTTTATAGCTGGTAAACAGACGGAGAGTATCAACACAGCGGCTGGAAATATGTTCTTAGCGTGGTCTCCTGACGGCCACTTGATCGCAACCGGCGCGAAGGTACAGAAATTTCACGTGATTTTCTCTGAATTTTCAAAGAAAATTCATACATTCAGGATGACAGCGTGTCAATAATTGATATGAGGCAAAACAAAGTGGTACACGTTTCGAAATATCAACACGAAGTCAACGAAATTTCTTGGAATAAGAATGGAGATTTATTATTCGTCACTCTATCAAATGGCAGGGTCGAAATCATCAAGTGAGTTCTTCATCTACAACCAGTCAAAAAAAAGTTTGAAAAATCTCGAAACCATTTTGTAATATAAGTAAACATGTTATCCAGAACACCCGAATATACACCATTCAAATCGATTTCGGCGCACACGGCCATGATCTTCTGTATAGAGTTCGACCCTTCAGGAAGGTAACAATCTCTCAGTATCCACTCTTTGACATTCTGTGATTCCGAATCAGTCTACAGATATTTTGCATTAGGAGCCGGAGATGCGCTGGTCTCATTATGGGAGGTGGAGGAACTCATTTGTGTAAAGACATTCAGCAAGTTGGAATGGCCAGTAAGGGCAGTCAGCTTCAGCTCTGGTGGCCAATACATCGCTGCTTCATCAGAAGAAGGCATCATTGAGATAGTGAGTTGCAAATGTGCTCGTACTCCTTTGTATCTTTGCCGCTTCCACAGCAACAACATGACTGACCAAGTGTTTCTCTTCCATAAAGACAATGCTTCTCTGCAGAAGAAACCAGCATAGTGACTGAACGCATACAGACACACGTAGAAACAAGTGAGCAAGTTCACCTCATCAACAACTCTTCTGCCGCCAACACCATCGCGTGGCACCCGAAGGAGCTCTACTTGGCTTATGCTTGTGAGGACTCTGAAGGAAGTAGAAAGGACGGTAACGTGGTGAAAGTCTTTGGGCTGAAGGATCGATAAAGATGTCGCTTCTACTTATTGTGATGTCGTTGTGAAGAGAAAAACCGGCCGGACTTTGCGCTTGGGATAAATAAGATATATTTGTGCTACAATTTATTGTTCGTCTCCTTCCTCTATAGCCTCTGCTATGGACATATTCACCTGTTCGTGTCAGAACCATCACTCTAATCATTTTATTCAAGGAGGCAAAAGTACTCATGATGACAAAAAGGCTTGGTGCTGTCGAATTTTCCAAAAAATTTTACAACAATGATGATCAAATCACCTTCTTTGAAAGATCGTTCTCATCAGTTGCAGAATTTGACTGTTCCATACTCCGCAGCTTCTCCTCTGTAAGAATGTAAGAAATGTCGATACAATCAATTGACTCACTCATCAGATCGACGATGGCCTTTTGTGTTCTGATCTCCAATTTCTCGAGTCTCTTTGCCACATCTCTCTTCAGATCAAAGTTGGCTTTTTTCGGTGCGAGATCCAGTGTGTTCTAATGAATGATTAACATCAATAGATCAGTTGAAATGTGCATTAGGTCTGACAAAGGTTCTTGTTTCTGTTCAATGAATCGAAGACAAACATTATTTCGGAATACATTATTTGTGATCTGTTGAACCAGCGGTTGTTTTTTTGGTTGTTGCATAAAATGAAAACCACTGTTGTTAGGTGCATTGCTAGTTTGCCGAGTTTCGCTTGAGATTAACAAAAACGATCTCAAATGATCGAATCACTTCGACTTACAAGATCTGGCTCTGCTTTAGCGATTTCCTCCAATCTTTGATTGATCTCTTTAGCTATTGGTGGTATTCCAACACGTCCGACTTTATGCTTGCCGAGATCTTGATCAAAGGGAACATAATTTCTGAATTTGACCGGAAATCTGTTTCAGTTGAGTGAATGGATATATTTTCAACACATACTCGACTTCCATTCCATCCCCGTTATCAGACATCTGTCCGTCGTATTATTCGTTAAATGATGATCCTCAAGATCGATTATCGTTGTAGACGAACAAGTCATTTTGAAATAATTTCGGTCGAAACGTGATAAAGGATTTTTGGTCATGGTACAAGCTTAGAGAGTTTAATCTCAACAACAAGAAGGTATTCCTGCTCTTAGACATCCAAAAATATCAAAAAAAGGGTCTTTTCTGGAGTAAATAAAAATTTGAGTTTTTCAGTTGGTGCCATGAAAAGGAGTTGTAGACTCCCAATTCTCGTAAGTTCGCTTCCCGGAACAACAATGGTTCATTTCTTCTCCAATCAACCAACATGATCCAAAACTTAGGAAGAGATGTGGAGAAAATCATTCTGTCTTATTGCATTACGTCGGATGATCAATATACAAGTGCCACTTCTATCATCTGCAATATCAGGTACTACTTCTCAGCGTATGAGTTCATAACACTCTTTAGAACTATTATGTCACTGAGAGGAGTCTGTCATCTTTGGAAGGATATCGTTGACCAAAGTATATGTTTGAAAGGATTGCCTTTTGTTGCGAAAGAGATCTTGGCTGAGACAACCGCACTGATTCCAATTCCTGATCTGCCTAATGTGCCAGTGAGTTGACTTTGTTTCTTTGATTCACGCATTTTCTGAAGAGTCAAGAATTTGTGCATCAGTCTGGCGCTCGATCACAAAATACCCAACGAATTTTTGGAGGCATCTCTCTTGAAGGCGCCACATCAGCTGAGAACTGACCTCTTTATGCGTTTTGTACACTGCCGTCGACTTTTATCTCTTGAACAGATGATGATCGGCTCAACCAATGAAGACTTGTTCGTGGACCTCCTGAGACTTTACGAAAATGCAAAAGCTCTCCACTGCGAGGCGACTGATTCCAAAATGACCGACCGTCTAGAGCGATTTGGGCAAGGGATTGGAAAAAATCGTGAGAAAATCTTCAAGAGGAAATGGAAGAGAGCATTCTTGGCCACCACTTCTGCAGCGTACTTCCCAACATGGGCAGAAATGCCACCCTGCATCATTATCCTAAAAGAGCTCCTCGAAGCTGAAATCACTTTACCCGACGGGAGAACCGAAATTCCAAGCGCAGCTCTGATTGAAGCTTTACGGCGGGTAAGACCTCAGACCTACTCCAATGATTGATGATCTTAGACATATGGTTGGGGGTCATCAGACATTAGATATCTTCTCTCTAATGAACTGATGCCAGTCTGCGATTTCACCCCTTGGATTGATCATTTGGCCAGAGAGAGACTCTGGCATCTACTTGGACCTTGGCGAGATTGTTTGAAAGTTTATCCAAAACCCTCCCTCACCACAGAAGAATTCTCGCTTTTCAACGGTAATGACATGCTGAACTATCTCGAACATGGCGAGGTGACCGACGCACACATGGAAGCTCTTGAAGAAAGGATGTCAAACCAACAGCATTGTGTCCGTGCGGTAATACAACGTCAACATTTGGGGGCATTATCTTTGCACATCCAAAAGCGCGGTGTGACCCCAGAACTATTTCTTTTGGCGGTCGAGGAGAATCGCCCAGTCATTCTACAACATCTCATCTCCCAGCGGAAAGGGGTGAGAGATATTCCTTCATCTACAACTCACATCAACAGATGAATTTAGATTTTGATGACTGCATTCTCTTGTCATCATCTGCAAATCACCAAGATGGGCAGTGCCTCCAGCTCTTACTGTCCGTGTTTGAGATTGCCGTCCACATTGACAAACGGAAAGAATTATTACCACAGACACACCCTAGCATGAAGGTGCTGATGGACCCTGACCAGAAGCCAGAACTCAAGATGTATCAATATGTTGTGAAAGGGTTGCAGATAATGGTGGAGATGTGCCTGAACGAAAAAGTCGAGTGGGTGTTTACGATCCTCAAGAGTGCACTTGAGAAAATACGCAAACAAAATTATTCTGTTGATTCGAATTATTGATTCAGAAATTCGGTTGTATTTTTCCAAGTTGTACCAGATCATATTTCTGCATGGACATCATTGACGGCCGAAGGTGTCCCTGGTGGGAAGACCTCTCCCAGTTTGCTTATTCTATTTCTGAACCCGAGATTGGCCAAATGATCTTGGAACATCACACCCGACGACCATAAGAGATCTCATCCCAAAAATAAATCTTCCCTGAAAAGGTTCTTTTAGATATAATGAATTTCTGCGCAACAAGTATATGACATATAACATTGTGCTTTCAAATTGTTTTATGTGGATCTACAACGAGATCAGAGCGAACATCTCTTTCCTGTGGAATAGAATGGGATTTTTAAATGTTAATGTCCTTGTAACTAAATATTGCAGGGTTCTGCAGGTACCACTGTTGATAAATAAACCAAATTAAAATTGGCACTATCAATACCAATGCTGATATGACATGACATTTAAATTGTAAATAAGACAATAAATACAGCGCACGACTGTCCCAAGCCACACATTCTACACCTGCTCACCTCTCTTAATGAGCTTGGCAACGTCATCTTCCCCAATCACTGAAAAGCAGGCAGAGTGCGGAGATGTAGGTTCAACATCATGTTGATCACCCAAGCGGTCATGAATGGACATCCACATCACTTGAGTTGTGGTTTAGATCTCGAATGATGGACCCAAGTAAAAGAATTAAAAATTATTTTTGGTGTGTTTATTATTTTCTTCTCAGAAATAATTAATTCCTCAGGTTGGCTTTTCAGAGTACTTGTCGGCTGGTCATGAGACACCTGGTGCTGGCTCAACTGCAAAGAAAGAATAAATCCTCCAGGTCTTAAGACATTTATTTCAAGTGGCCATATAGTATCCCCCGTTAGGGTGTAGGACTTGCCCCGTAAAGAAGGAGCCGTCAGCAGAAGCCAGAAATACAAAGGAAGTCCCGCACTCGCTCGGCTGACCCACCCTTCCCAAGGGACACTTTCCGTCGCCGTATCCCTCGATCTACAACGAGTCAGAAGAGGGGGGGGGGGGATATTACTGACCTCTTCGTCTGGCCTAGAAGACACTTGCAATGCTGTCCAAATCGGGCCGGGAGCAACGGCTGAAATATTGATGAAATTTCTCAGAAAAAAATATCTTTTCCTCGAAAATTTTTTCTTTGAATATTTCTTTGAAAATTTCTGGAAATTTCACAATAAAATAAGTGGAACCGCGAATAAAAATATGTTCATGAGAAATATTTTCAAAAATGATCACCGTTGACTCTTATGCCTTTTGGAGCCAATTGTGATGACAGTGCTCTGGTGAATGAGACTATTGCACCCTTGGTGCTGCTGTAGTCAATCAACCCGGCTGAGCCTTTATAAGCGGTGACACTCGTGGTGTTGATGATGGAGGAGCCCTGCATGTTCTAAGGAGTGATGTTTTGATGACGAGTGATGACCTTCTTTAGATGGGGGACTGCGTGTTTTGTGATCATGATCATGGAGAGGATGTTGCTGCGGAATGTCCTTTCAACTTGCTTCTCATCAATCTCCGTGATATCCTTGCAAAAGTGTTGCTGGGGATTGTCAATTTCATATGAATTTCCACGAAATTTCACTGACTTCTCCAGCGTTATTCACGAGGATATCGAGTCCTCCCAGGGCCTTCACTGCTTCGTCTACAATCTGTTTGCAGCAAGATTCGTGACCGAATTTGTCATAGTCCACGGGTATAGCCGCGACCTTTGACCGTTATTTTCGATTCAAAATTCAAAATTTGAATTTTGAAAAGTGGGAAATATTGTTTGGAGGCCAAGATTGATAGATGTAAAATGTCCACTCACTTTGATGCCCTCTTTGATGAGTAACTGTTGAGTTTCGGTGGCGTCAGACTCTTCTATCCCCTTCACGTAAGTGAACGCGACGTCGGCACCTGTAACGGTCACATTTTGAAATTTGAATTGAGAAGAGCGTGGGAAACAGACCTTCGCGGGCAAACATCACAGCGACAGATCGACCGATTCCAGAGCTGTGAACGAAGTGAGTATGAGATGGATTTGTCTTCTTAAAAATGACATACTCTCCACCAGTGATCAAGGACTTCTTTCCCTTCAGCTTGTCTGCACCTTTATATTCATATAGTGCGAGCTCACCGTTTGGACCCACCGTCTCTAAAGCGGACACCACAGGTCTCGGTTTCATCTCAGATTCAAGACCTTCACTTTCATCACGAACCACTAATGGAGATCAATCTTACCTGGCTGGACTTTCTGGCTCTGGCCAGGGATGTCCTCTCCCGTTGGAAATTTGGTCATTGGCTTTGATTCAGACATGTTCACGTGACGTACTTGTGCGTGATCTTCTCGTTTTGATCATCATTTCTGAAACATCATGAGATTTCGTGTGTTGAAGGTGAACGTAATTTCTGGGATGTCATGCACCATATGATCCCACATTTAGACCTTCAGCCTCTGTATCGTGTGGTCTGAACTGCACGGCAAGGTGCGACATTCTTATTGTGAATAAAAATCATCCCTTTTTATCTTTCGTTCTGCCGCTGTCGCGCGCTTGCCTTTGAGCGGCTGCGAACTGGTCCATCAAGTAAGTCTCTCCACTGCAATCAGGTATCGGCTGTGGCACATCCCACATCCCTGCAAGATTCACTCTCCAACAACACAACAGAAAGATAAAGAGGTGCGACGCTTCAATTTTCAGACAAGAGGGTCTTGTACCAAGTGTTGTTTGGATTCCCTGAGCGGGCAATTGCGTAAGTCACGTGCACCCTCTTCCATAGAGGACAGCGGCGAGCGCCAGGATGGCATTTCTGCAAGTGAAAAAATCGCCGCATTTCCATTTTGTTACGTAAAACCTGACACATGATCCATTCCCAGGAGATCCCATAGTGGGTTTTTACGCTCTGTTACCTTTTCACCGTGAAGATACAGCAGCCAATATATACAGCAGCCAATATATACAGCAGAGCCTATATACAGCAGAGCCGCTGTATGTGTGGAAACACTCCCGTGCAAAGGAAACGCACGGGAGTGTAACGGTGTGGGTTGCATAGCAACGGCGAGGTAACAGAAGAGTTTTTTGGCGGTTTTAACCGTGCAGAATCTCAAAGATTTACAATCCTCACATGGTTGGTGTGACTCGTTGTAGATGGGGGGTGGCATAGTATAAGGCAGTGGACTGATGACGTCATCACTTCCCTCGGCTCCTTCGGGGACAAAATGGGCCACACCATAGCGTGAGGGTATAAATAAAACTCCGACTTCGAAATTTCTAATCATGAATTGTGTGTCATTTTTCTGGAAGTTTCCCCAAGCCTATTTTTAGATGAGCACTGAAAACAAAATATATTTCTCAGATGACCACTGCGGCAAAGCCGCAGACAAACTGTAATACCTGACCTCACCGTCTCTTTCACGGTTTAACACAACTGCAACAAAAACTCACCGCTTTAGACAAATTACACGACGTCAGTATCTGTGAGTGTCAGCGTCATCGGCCAAATGAAATAAAGAATCACCGAATAAGCCATCTTCGAATAGTCTTTGGAAAGAGAAGCAAATGTCTTGATGTGTGGCACCACCCTCTCCCGCCCTCTAACGGGTGTGTACTGGTACATCACTTGATTTTGTGACAAGAACGGCTTGTTGTTACTAAAAGGGAAGCACAGACCACCCCCAGAGATATAACCATCTACAGCGTTGTAGATCGTCGAGATTTGAAATCTTACCGTTGGCATTGCGCTGCGCGTTTCAGAAATTTAATTTGCAAATCTCACGTACGACAAACTCAGCGGTCGGCCAGACCAAATGTACATCTGAGGCGGACTCCACTTTTTTCCCGCCTTTTTTTGTTCCAGGAACAGTGGTCCTCTGGGGATTCTTCGGCCACAAGCTGTTCCTGAACTCACCGAATAACCAATCAGCACTCAGACTTCCAAAGCTGGAGAACTATGATATCATCAGACCCCTCTGTACGAGATCTATGACGTCATACTTGACAGAAGTGACGTGGTGAGGAGAAATCTTCCGTAAAATTCTCCGAAGAGAGGAACTTCCTCAATCGGAGATGCCCGTACTTCTCCATGTTTGCCCCCGTGTGATACCCTGAAATTTCCTTGAGTTTTCTGCGAATTTTCTCTGAATTTTCTCTTTCTTTTCTTGGTTTTTTGAGAAAGAAAATACGGGATTGCGTGGATTTCCCCCGAAATTTCATGGAAAAGTCACCTGGTACAGAGGTCAAGAGAATCGCCTTCGTCCCAGAGAAATCGAATTTTCTGAGATTTTTCGAGTGTGTCTCCAACTTGATTCTGATGACGTAATCACACAGGGTGTCCTCAAATTCACAACTTTTCGGCGAATTTTCGCCCTTCAGCGGAAAATCTTGCATCCAAATCCCCTGAGAATATTAAAAATCGAATAAAATTTATTTCAAATAATAATATATATTATATTATTTATAATATAAAAACCTGTGTTTTGCGGCGATAATCTGCAGGCGCCAGGTTCCCAGTCGAAACTACAACTCTCACCTGATTTTATATTTTATATTTAATATTTGGAAATTAAAATCACGTTGTAGACATACCTGCTCCTTCTGAAATAACAGGAAGATTTTACCGTGGTTCGTTCCGTAACTCAAAGGAAGGGGCGGGCAATGCAAAGTGATGGTGCCTTTTTTTTCGGGCTGATTAAATTCAAATGAGTTTGATAGGATCACATTTTCAATCTGATGTCGAGACAGATTTGAGTCATGATGATCAATTTTAGATATATACTTTTTGTGATGAGTCTCCGTGCACAATGTTTGTTGGAATGACTTGAAGTATCGGCAGCTCATCGAGTATCCACTGCAGGAATATGAGCCTTTTCAGATGTTTCAATTGATGATGTGCTCACGTCGAAATCAAGAGTGTAAGTGGTCAATACGATGGACACGATCTCTGTCTCCGTCTGCAAGAATTTAAAATGATTGAGATTTAAACAAACCTCACATCGAATATGTCTTTCAGAGTGATAGTGTGTTCATTTCCCTCTTTGCTGATTCCAGGAATCCGGTTGAAATGATACAAAACTCTCCCATTGATCTAAACCAATCAGAGGTTTGTCCATGCGATCACATCACCTTCGATCTTTTTGTGGGAACCTGTGATGTTTCGACTTCTTCGGTTGTCAATCTCTTTTTGGCCTCTGAGTACTCATCCTGAGATAATAATATCGCCAATTGGAAATCAGCTTCTTCTTGCTCTTGTCTGCTCAAGGCGTCCGTGTTCATCATCAAACAATGCACAAATTCTTGGAAAACGTAAATGTTTTTTTTCCCATCAACAACAAATGAATGAGCAAGCTCCTCGATTCAGAGTTTTGAAATATTTCACCAGCCAAGCGGCGACATAGTTATACAAGAGGTTCGTTTTGTCCTGACAAGAAGGCTCTGATTCAATAATTTGTACAGTTGGTTTCAGAATTTCAGACCGTGTCTTACGGTAATTTCACGGTCGTCTTCCATCCCTCACGATTCTGGTAGTACTGAATTTCTTGAGCATATTGCACTGGCCAGCTAGAAAAGGTTTCACTTTAATTGCTAAAAAAGCGCATTTTATCCGCTTTGGCCAAAGCCACCAAAAGTATATATATTGTTTACAACGAGTAATACTGGTCGTCTGTATTTGCAGATATACGAACTATTCTGCTATAGCAACAAGGCACGCCTGAAGATGGAACCACGGGTTGTTTCCTGAAAAAGGCTGACCCGACCTTTCGAGGCTGACATTGATTGCCGTGCTGGAGTATAAAAATGGTATTAAAAGCTGACCTTTTGAGCGGTGGGGACATTTTTGACTTCTCACGACAAACCACCAACATGAGGCTCTTCATGAGCCTCGTCCTATTGTATTGTGTTGGTAGTTCAGTGTCTCAAGATGTTCCAGCTTTCAGATCCGCCCTCATCGATTTCTATTATGGTTTTGGAGGTCATTTTGATGTCTACATATGATTATTCTGAACGATTGCAGGTCAATATTGGTTTCCACAATGCCAATGGGATTTATCCACCTCCTATTGCAACTGGGCGGGGATTGTATGCGGTGGTCTTCCGGTGACATCACTCGTTATGAACGTCCCAAGTTGTAATCTGACGGGGACATTTCAGCCCAGTTTCACCAACTTGACCATCCTTCAAGTATGATCTGCAAATGGACCTCGATTCTGACATCTACAGAGATTTTATGCGCCAAGCAATCAAATCTCTGGCGCGATTCCCTCCGACATCAATAAGCTGTCGCAATGTTCCAACTTCGATGTCGCCTTCAGCCGAATGTCAGGACCGATCCCGCCTGCATTCTGTCAGCTCCCTCTGAAGAGTGTCAATCTTGCTGGAAACCGATTCACAGGCGTCATCCCTGAGTGCTTCAATAACTTCACACAGGCGAGTCATCCGCTGTCTCTCCAACATCATGGACATTTCAAGATGGTTTTCTTTATTTATGAAGACAGGCCACCCTATTTGACCTCTCCAACAACAAGTTCTCCCCCACCAATTTTTACCCTTCTTGGTGTAGCTTGCAGAATCTCCAAGCAGTGAATATGGGAAATCTATTTTTCTACGGGCAAATTCCCTCGTGCATCGGGAACATGACCGCACTTGTCTTTCTGGATCTCAGTTACATGCCCAGTGAGACAAAAATAATCGTTGATTTATTCGTGTTACAAAGCCAGTAAATTGAGTGGAATTTATTTCTGAAATACAAAAGATATAACTGGACCAATTCCCGACTCCATATGCCAACTTTCTAATCTACGATTGATCAGTCTGTAAGAAATTCTACCAGTCTCGATATGCCACCTATTGACACATATTTTGCAGCACGGGCACTTCTATAAATGGCAGTTTGCCTTCGTGTCTTGACGCTCAGCATCTACCTCAGCTCTTTTTGCTCAACTTGGGCAATCTAAATTTGACTGGAACCATTCCGGGTATATTTTGGAAAAGCATGAACAACTTTGTTCTCGCCGGCACCAGGATCACCGGAACACTTCAAGTGAATACTACATCCCTCACTGTCCGTAAGTATCTTTCTTGAATGATTCAACTTACATATGCTGCCAGTTGACATCACCAATGTTCCACTCAGTGGACCCTTCCCAGCAGGACTCTGCAACAACACGGGACTCTATATATTGCTCATGTGAGTGTATTGATCACACAACAGAGGTGACAAGATCAGGAGTAATTCAGGGGTGTCCGGAGTCTTACCGAGTTGTTTTGGTCCGCAGGCTCTTCCTAATTTGAATCGTATCGAGATGCAAAATCTCGGGTTGACAGGAACACTGCCAGACCTGTCATTCCCAGGTGTTCATGGGATTATACTGTCGGGAAACAACTTGGTAGGATACCTGAGCCCTCTGGTGTCACCCCGATTATTTTTAGGCAAGTGTTTGATTTTGCTAAAGATGTATTGATGGATTACAGTTGACCTGACGGGAAACACTGTCTATGGGATGTTGAATGTCAGTCAAGCTGCTGCCAATTCCATTTACGCAATCCTGGTGAGTTTTTTTCTCGGCTAAACGTGACTATTGTAGATTCCCAATAATCAATTGTACGGTGAGTTTCCGAATTTATCAGGATGGAATTCCATCTTCACTATCGACCTCAGTGGGGGCTGTTTCAGCGGTTTTATTCCAGCAACACTACCATCCAGCCTCACCCGTTTCAATTTGAGCAACGGGTGCATAAGAGGTGAGCCTCTTCAATTACTGAAGATGACAAAGAAAGGGAGTTATATGCAGACTATACCGCCATGGTTGTACCTTTCCAACAACAATTTCTTCTGCAACCAGATGACAGCGAGTGTCAGGGCTGCTGGTGTGACACAATGCTATAATCAAACGATTTCTGCGATTATCTATGTGAATAGCAGCAACTTCACAAGTAGAGGTAGATTGGATGGAGTCTTTACCCTTTTATAACTCGACCAGGTGTGATGGAGGCATCCAGTCGGGCCCTTTTTGTGACTATTAATTTCTTACCCGGTATCTACAACGCTCAAGTCTACCTGATTTCCGCCAACCGTTGTAATTTGACACTGAACTTTGATGGTAGGCGGCACATCCAAATGATGACTGAGATCCACAGGTGCGATTTTTGTGTCCAACTCCTTCTTTGTGATCAGCGCTTGGAATCAAGTGAATACCTCAGGGCTCCTCAACTTCATCTCATTTGTGAGCACCTATACTTTTCCAAGCGTGATTTGGGTATCCAACACGTACAGTCTCGTTGTAAACGGAGCAAACTTTGTCAACGGGTCGAATGCTCTACCCACGCCCACCGTTATACTCTTCGCATCAATGGGAAGCGTCCTATTGACACAGATAGAAATGATGAATAACAACTTTATTTGTGAGTATAAATAATATATATTTCGAGATATTAACATGACTGGTTGTAGATGGGATCCTCATAAACAAAACCTCTCTGAATGACCTTTCGATAACCAACTCACACTTTGAGAACACCCGTTTGATGGAGACATATTGTGCTGGAGGCAGCCGCCTCCTCGCCGGAAATATCTTTGTGAACAGTCTCGTAACATTTTCGCGCGCAACAGTAGTCAACAATGGAACCATCACGATCGATTCCTGCATCTTCTCCAAGTCGAGTGAGTCTTTCAGTAATCAAATCCCACTGATTTTTCGAGTGTTGGATATCGAGTATTTCTTGGCGGCCAATCCCATCACAATCTCCAACTCCATCTTCTCAGATGTGTCGATCTTCGGATCACAACAGATGGGTGCCATCACTTTTGTGGAGAACAACATATACGCCCAGATGATCATCGACTCAACTGCCATCGTCAATTGCAATTCCGATTTATACCCCGGTATCTACCCAAAAATCACGACGGGAAGCCTGTACATAAGGAATTCGGGTTTCACCAACAACAACGGAAGTTATGGTCCCATCGTGCTGAGTGAGCAACATTAGATTATATGCGAAGACATTCACTGATGGGAATAGATGAGAACGCTCCGCTCTCTTGCAATATGACAGTATCGGTGTACGGATCCACATTTAAACAGAATAATGCGATTATGGGAAGCAGTATCTTTGGAAACTTGAAGACGCTCTCTCTGTCGATCTACAATAGTACTTTTGTCAATAATGTTTCGAGTGAGTGTTTATATGATAATAATAAACTGAATTTTGAAGGTGCCAATGCCACAGTGATCGTTATGGTAAACACTTTCGCATCCCTCTCCATCCACAATAGCCAATTTATCTCGAGTCAAGCAGTTCAAATGCGTAAGTCACAATGTTTTACGATGAAAATACAAACGGTGTAGTTGACACCAGTTTCGTCGGCACTATATCAGTATATAACAGCTCCTTTACAAATAATCAAATGGCAAGCCTTTTGGCAATAAAATGTGCTCTTTTGAGCGTCACATCCTCTCTTTTCCAGGGAAATACAGCAGGTTTGTAGAAACGAATAGATCAAAACTGAAAGGAGAAAGCTGCCGGTGCCGGAATTACTGTCTTGGCAACAAACACAACCATCAATCAGTGTTTCTTTCAAAATAATACCGCAGAGAGCTATAGCGGTGGTAAGTATGGAGATCTATTTCATCTATCATTCATCTGAGATCGACAGCGGCGGTCCTGGGAAGCGGTTTGCTTGGGATTCCTTCAATAATTCAAATCAACAATTCTCAATTTGACTCGAATTACGCCAGCAGCAGCTTCGCTGGGGGTAACTAGATCTGTATCAAATTTCATCTGATCACAATCAAGGCGCCATATCCATGATCTATATTGAAGGATTGATCATCATCGACAACTGCACATTCACAAACCATACATTCCCAACCCTTGGAAGCGGAGGCGTCATCCTCGTCTCAGCGCCTATTAATTGCGCTCCTCTCGACATCAAGATAAGACACAGCCAGTTCAACAATAGCCATGCTTTTCAAGGAGGGGCCATCTATTTAGACGGACGTTGCTCTTCAAGACCAGCCACCGCCAGCGTATACTCTAACACCTTCATTAATTCTCACGCTGATTACGCCGGTAAATTTGGATCTCACAAAACATAACTGACGCGTTGTAGGGGGAGTGATTAGCTCAAATTCAGGGATATCGCTGGTGATATCTGATTTCATATCAATGCAAAGCTCCAGCGGATCTTATGGCGGTTGCATTGCGGTAATGTCATCAATGATTGCGACAGACATGAAATTGATGAACGTCAGGCCAATGGATCAATAACACTCAATAATATAGTATCGATGGATACAAGTACTCGAAAGCAAGGGGGGTTTCTGTATGTGCAAGGAGCGTCGACATTAGTCAATATGACGGTCTACAACTCATACGTATCATCAGGATCTGGTGGATTCATCTATTCCACCGCTTCAACTACCATTCTTAACTCAGAGTTTCATAACTCCTCAGCCACAGATGGAGGTGATCTCTTGCTCTATGCACAAAGCCTCTCATTTATCATTCGCAGGAGCCTTTTATATTAACAGCACCAAAATGGCATTTATGAGTGGTGTCACTGTTAGCGATTCAAATGCAACAAACAGTGAGAGCAAAAGATACGCTTCACATCTCTGAATCATCACAGGCATTTTCCTGTTCCAAAGTGGTATACAAGCATCCCACCTTACAGTTCTGAATTGCCAGAGTTCAGGCACTATCTTTCTCACATTCACAACAGACAACACATACCAATATCTGATTATAGAAAATAACAATGCATCAGCAGGTGACAAATATCACTGACATAGCAGACTGACACTATTGGCAGGGTCACTATTCCAAGCATCTATACCAACAATCACTTTTACAAATTCTCAAATCACAAACAACTACCAGCAAGGGCTGCTGTCAAATACATCCTTTGTATCGATCTATAATACAACATTCACAAGCAAACAATTTACAGACAACACAACATGTATACTTGGAACAACAAAACCAGCATCTACAATCATCAGCAATTCAGAATTCAATAGCTTTCTGAACAATAATACAGGCTATATAGATAACATGGCTCTGTAATAAACTCAAATGATTCATGTGAAATAAAATGATGAATTATAAACATAATTGTGTTGCTTTTTCTATAAGTAACACAGCAAAGTTTCTATTCAACAAGTTCCCCCAGATTACTTTCCTGCCAGTGAGAAATAGGCCATGGATATGTAAGTAACTTGTGCCATCAATTATGCAAAACTTCAATCAACCTTCAGGAGAGTGAGCATTAGGGTGTAATGATGTGATTTGTTAAAATATTTTATGAGTTAGTTTTATTATGCAGGTGTTAAATTTTAAGTTGGGTCTGTGCACTCTTTTGATAACTGCTAAAAAATGACACTCCTTAATATCATGTCCCTGGGGACAGGAGGAGCCAAGATTGGAACCCTTCAGAGGGACACTGAGACAAAATTCACACAGGGAAATCAATATAACACCTTTCCATAAAGCAAGAGAAAGATAAGTGAACACCACACCAATGTGCACCATCTAACCATTATGAATACTGAAGACAAAAATAATAAAACAACCTCTATAAATCTTAATCATAAATCTAATAACAATTTCTCACCTTCTATTGTTGTCTCAAGCTCAGAGACGGCATGAGCGGAATGCAGGAGCAGTTAAGAAATAAAGAAATCAAAACGCTACTGTGGCCTCAACTCTGTCTCTTCAGACAGACTGAGGTTTTATAAAGAGTTGTTGCGTTGTAGACAGGATTAGAATGGCAGGAATTGCTGGCTGGCCTAAATGCCCAGGTTAAAGTCCTGGTAGGATTGCTGTCAGAACAAGATGACAGAAAAGAAAAAGGAGAAGAGGTTAGTGACTGTGATTTATTTTTTATTTCTATATTTCTTCCTGCTCAATTTTTCTGCAATTTTTGCCATCTGATGTGAATTCTTATCTTTGTAATAACTTTTTGTGCCACTGAAGACTGCAACACTGTTATTCTCACAGACATGCATCCCCCTCTTGAGCCAAGTCATTGTGTTGTTTGACAAACTATTTTAAAC
>KV921253.1:3194-16765 GCA_002081555.1 Protostelium mycophagum | reverse complement strand
ACTGAGTGGAAGCTGTAATCCCTACAGCAATCAGATGTTATTCCGAAAGGTTGACTCACCACTCCAGACTTCTCTCCATAGGCATAAAGCATGTGAACATAGTTGTTTGTGATGTTGTAGTCCAGTTTGTCTCCTGTGATCAGCTTTCTGCGGAAGCTGATGGTCGTCACATTGTTCTCTCTAGAAGATGACAGTATTGTCACATCGTTTCTGCCTCCTGCAGTCTCATCGTTGCTCGGTCTTACGTGTCCATTCACAAACTGGTCCAATAGAACGGCTGTGTTGTTGTCGTTCACCCATCCCACAATCATATCTGCTCCTGCCATCTGTCCCTGGCTGTTGAATCCAATACCGACCTGTGACGTCGTTAATCACGTCATCCTTTCATTCGCAGATGCTCCAGTCGCAGATGCGGAAGATTCTTGGTTACTTACCCATCCGTTAGTGGGGGCAGACATCGTGACGTAAATGTCAGATTCTTTGACGTGCCATGACATCTTGAAACCATGTCTGTCAAATCGGAACGTGTCTTCATCATCCATCAACACAAGAAAAGCTAAATAAATTCAGGAATGTGCATCTACAACGATGTAGAGTTACCTCCATCATGGTAGTTATGAACAACGAGGACGGGAGCTGTTGAGTTAGAATCGTCTCCATCTTGTGGGCCCATGGCGAGTTGTAGACGCAAGTTCTTCGCTGACAAGTCCTTATCCGCGCTGTTCGAAATTCAAAATCGAGTTTTGGCGGGAATAAATCTACCTATTAGGGGTCTTCACAGGTCTGGTGAATGAGATACTGGTCCATCCTGCAGTTGTTCAAAACTCTTGATTCTTTTGGTGGCTTTGCCGCAGATCATCGTCCATTGTGTTTACAGAGTTTGGCCAGTTTGCTCAAATCACGGTTGCATTCTCGGTAATTACCGAGTTCGTCACCGTGAATTCGACTGTTTAAATTCTGCAAACACAACGGACCGTTATTTTTGTTGCTAGGCCTCAAGAACAACAACACCCTCTTCAGAGTGGAACCGACCGATGATACTTACCGTCAGTTTCATTTCCTCGAATGTTAGAGAGGTGCTGTTCTTTATCTGGGACGGGGGTCGCATGACCAGTGCAGGTGCTGTGATGATTCAGCTCGTTTCATCCATCAAAGACAATTAAAAAACCTGTCGTAAACATGGACGGAACCATCAGGATTGACCCATCCATATATCATGTCCGAACCTGCATCGTGGTGAATAAATGAAGGCAAATTGCGATTCTTACCTATCATCTGTGACTCCGTATGGAAACCGACGTTGACCCATCCTGTGGTATTTCCTCTAATTGTAAAATCGATTGATTTCCTATCCTCTGATACGGTCCAATGTGCTTCGATTGTACCTGGTGAAATTAGAAATTGGACAGCAAAAGAATGTTAACCTTTTGCAGCCACCCAATTGTGAGTCTCTAAGGCGCATGAGAAAGTCACTGCATCAAAGTTAGACTGTACAAATCTTAGATCATCTCACCAAGTGAACAAAATACACTCGCAAAAATCACGAGGCGGGCCCAGCTGGTCTTGTCAGAGACCGTTTTTATATATTCACCAGATATTTTCACCTCTGGAAGGCTTGCATGTCTTCTTTGGCTGCCCCAGCAGAAATGGAAAGAGGAACGAAGGCCACAAGAACGCGCAGATTTCCGAAAAGGGGGGATGCAATTCCGAGACATCCCCGCGATATTCTTCACTTCATGTAAAAACTTATTCGTGGACGACCATGGGCGGGGAATGTTGTCAAATTTCTCAAATTTCCCGGGAAGCCCTGTCAAACATCAACGCGCGCAGATTTCAGAAGACCTTTGATCTTCATCAAAGAGCCCAAGGGCTTGTGTGTCAAAATCTGAAGTTGCCAGAAAATGAAGTTCGGATCCTACAAGGGTTTTGTATCCAACTACTTGAATTTTTGCAAGGCTGACGTTCAAAATCTTCATTGAGACGCAAATTGGCCCACAACGAAATTCAGTGAGGAGCTGTCTACAACGAACTTTGACGAAAGAATTAACAATGACGTAAAATTTCTGCAAAAACAACGATTGTCTACGTTGTCTATAATTCGACCCTAAACAACGAGGACAAACGAGGAACAACCGAAGATCTGATCACATCCAGAGCACAAGCAAACAGTAGGTGATATTCTATTCCTTTTTTCTTGATACTACCTCAAAATGATGATAAAATTGCATCGTATTACATGAGTTTGATGATTATTTTTCTAACTGATCCTTTTTGGCTCACAAATCGTTGCTTCTTTAATCATTTTTCTGACCTCTGATCAGGTGATTGCTTCAATGAATGATTCAGAATAAAGATACATTGTAACGATTGTTTTATATCGATTCTCGCAGATCACTGCTTCAGTTGATTGGCAGATGCAGTTCAGCAATGAAAAGGAGGGGGAGTGGATGTGATGCTATCCGTTGTAGAGATGACTGATGGCGATTAGTTCTTTCAGTGACAAAGGCATTAATGCCCTCAAACGATGCACTGCCAAGCTTGACTGTGAAGGACAGTAGTTCGTGGAGTCAATGGTTATTCGATAATTCGTCCTCTTCCATTGGTGTTTGGCTCACTCTCGCAAAGAAGGAGATCACAACACCAACGTCATTAACATATTCGCAAGCACTGGAGAGCGCCCTGTGTCATGGATGGATTGATGGACAGACACGAAAGATCAATGAGGCGACATATGGACAGCGGTTTCAATCGCGTGGCGCTAGAAGTGTGTGGTCCAAAAGGAATATTGGGATTATAGAACGGCTCGAAGCAGAGGGTCGTATGCAAGAATCAGGACGTGCTGCTGTCGAGGCAGCCAAATCAGATGGAAGGTGGGCCGCTGCATATGAAGGATCAGCCAAAGCCGAAGCACCCCCACAATTATTAAATGCCATTTCGCAGCAACCCAAAGCACAAGAAATGTGGAATTCTTTAAACAGAGGGAGCCGATACACGATGATCTTTCAATTAGGCACATTAAAAACTGAGATGGGGAGGACCAAGAGAGTGTCACATTATGTGGAGATGCTTGCTCGCGGAGAAATTCCTCATGCACCGAAGAATGAAACAAAAGGAGTTAAAAGACCCGCTGCTGCAGATGTCGCCACACAGGCAAAAAGAGTGTTGAAATCCATTCCACGAATCAAGTGACTTCTTCATTGAGAAAACCAAGATAAAAATGACGATTTGAAAGATTGTTTGAAAATTGTGATTTGCTTCCAAGAAATGGTCAATCTGAAGAGGTGCAAATCTGCGCATTGTGAAATTGGATTCCTCCTCTTCAGAAGATGCAAATAATGCGGCTGCAGAGATCGAAAGTGTAAGTTTGACACATTTTTATCTTGTGACACGTCACAGACCGCAGGAGGCCTGGATTACGTCATCGCTAACGGTGCCATCTTTAAGGGTTTTCATTCTGTCCTGACCTCCCTCTCGATTCCTTATCTGAACATTTTGACGTCAATACGGTCGGTGTTGTTCGTTTTTTTCAAGCAGTCCACAGCCTCCTGATGAAGAAAAATACTCATCGCCCTCATCATCCACCCTGGAAGTAAGAAGACCCTCCTCTTTGTTGTGTGAATCTGATGTGACTATGGCTGTCAGAACCCACATCAAAGCTGGCGCTGCCGAGCATCAGAAGGAGGAACTCATCGCCCTCATCATCCACCCTGGAAGTAAGAAGACCCCCCTCTTTGTTGTGTGAATCTGATGTGACTATGGCTGTCAGAACCCACATGACGAAACCATACATCTCGAATCTGGAGGGGAAAGTGCCCATTCTTGAAACCAAAGAGAGTGTGGCGGGGATACTCGATGTGGTCGACAATGCAAAGAAGGAGGACAGTGGTAAATTCTTCAACTTTGACGGGCAGCCTTTGCCGTGGTGAAAAAGATGACCAACCGCCGTTGTTGCATTCATGCAGACATCAAAAGGCAATAAAAGATTTATGATCAATGGAAATCTGATGCCGGAACTACAACCACTGAAAATTGAAGAATCAGATCGACTTGGTGCTTCATAGATTGTTGGTTGAAGATGAGGAATTATCATTACAGGTGAAGATGTGAAGTAAGAGTTTGTCATGATGTTAAAAATCGCGACGATTTCATGATGTGAAAACAATTGATATGCAACAGGAACTTAATCACCTCTTGCCTCTGCATTGATTCATCTCCTCATTCTGAGCTATCGTCTATTCAAATTCGAGCGATTGTCAACCAGGTATACAAACAAATATACCTTCTCTTCCAATTCTGGGATGGATGTTTGATCACATCAGAAGATGACTTTCTCAGGAAATCCAGCTAGTTTAATTTCAGTAATGTGCCACCACAACTGGAATGAGCAACGGGGCTTGTTTCAAAGAACACCGACATTCGGGCTAAAGGCCGTAAAGGGTTCGGGTGATCGTTGACCGTGCCCGAATTTTTTCTAGGGAAGGCTTTACATTTTTATCAGGCAGTTTAGAACTAGCGCAGCCTCAGCTGCAGCTTTACCCAGGATTTTTTGTCCTTGTACCACCACAAATCATGAAAGTGAGGTTCTTAAAGCTATTCTGTTGGTCTGAACGTCACAGAATTCACATCTGTTTATATACAGAATTTTATTCGTCTTCTTGAGCCTCAATGCACTCGCAGAGGGTAAGATTTTAATCATCGCGCATGTAGACTCATCATTCACAGCTTCTTTAACTTACACCTACCTCGGCTGTTTCTGGGACGATTGGAATCGTGATCTTAACGGCATCAATACAATTCCTACCGGTACCGTGCTGCAGTGCGCTCAGTTCTGCAACGGCTACAAATACTTCGGAGTTCAAGCAGGCAACCAATGTTTCTGCGGTAATAGCTACGGAACTTACGGCCAAACACCCAACAACCAGTGTGACTGGTCCTGCCCAGATGGTTCCTCCAACTGTGGAGGTGGCTGGAGAAATTCGGTATACGCCTTCGGGCCTGCACCTCCCTCCTTTCTGCTTACTGGTATCGGATACGATATCTGGCCGTGTAACAACCAAGGAAATTGTGGCCAGAACAACGCCCTTTTGTCCTGCAACAACTTGATCTGTTCGAATGATTTCGAGAATGTGGTCTCAGATGATCGAGGAATGGTGCTCTCCATCTTGAATGTCACCGGATCCGACAGAAAACCAGTTTTCGACACTTCCGGAAACCACCCCACTGTGCCGGGCGGAAGGGTGAGTCTGAGCATCATGTGATACGCTGACATGCGCAGACCAGCTTCGACAGATGGTTCAGAAGCTCGCCGGGCTATAACGCCCCTTACCCCATTACACTCACCCTCACTCAGAGTCCAGACGGGGTCACCTATTTTTACGGCACTCAGTTGTTCTTTCCTCTTGATGGTTTGGGATACGGTCTCTTCGGCACCGGTGTAGACAACAACATGCACAATTTTGGTTTCTGTGCCGAATTCCACACCAACTTCACCTTCCAGGGCTCTGAAGTCTTGCACTTCACTGGTGATGACGATGTTTGGGTTTTCATCAATAGTATCCTCGCTGTGGATTTGGGAGGTGAATACCACATTCTATTTTTCACTCGTGAACTCATTTTCAAAGGTGTTCACGCTGCCGAGTCAGCCACCGTCACTCTCAGCCAATTTACGGCAGGAAACTTAGTCGTGGGAAAGACATACCCCATGGATGTCTTCTTTTGTGAGAGACATACCGGCGGTTCCAACTTTTTTATGTCGACCAGCATACAATTCAAATGTACGGCCGGCTACGATTGGTGTGGTGTTTGTGGCGGAGACGGTCAATCTTGCTGCAAGTGCCCTCAATTAGACCCCAACAACCCATGCCAGTACGCCGCCAAGTGTAACTCCGTCGGTGCCTGTGTCCCCCAACTGGCCAATTGCACTGGTAATAGCTGCTTGACCGGTCAATGTTCCAACGGGGCCTGTCTTCCGGTCACATGCCCTTCTGCCAACCAATGCCAAAGCTCTCCCACATGCGACCCTGTCCGCGGCTGCCTTTACAGCCCCGCAAACAATGGAGCGTCTTGTTCAAAGCCTCCCACCTGCTTTTCTACTGGTGTTTGTAAATCCGGAACCTGTACTGGTAATGTCCCAGTCACTTGTTCGGGTGGAAACCAATGCAACAATGCCTCCTGCAATCCTACAACCGGAAAATGCGTGACAACTGCCCTCACCGGTCCCAGCTGTTCCTCGACCAACAAATGTGCAATCGGCGCAACTTGCCAGAAGGGAGTCTGTCAGCCGAGCTCCTCCACCAGCTGTCCCACAACTCAATGTGGCGGCACCGCCACTTGCAACAGTGCCACTGGTGCCTGTGTACCCAACAATCCTTTGGCCTCTGGATCGGCCTGCAACACCACCGATCTCTGTTACAACTGGGCGTGCGATGGTTTTGGAAACTGCTTCAGAGGAAGCGCCAAAGCTTACCTCGGAACTCTCAGCCCCTGTCAGACTGTCACCTGCAATCCGAATCTTGGATTCATCGTATCAAACATCCAAAACGGAACAAGCTGCTCTACCAACAATCTCTGCTCTACCAACGGGGCCTGCTCTGCCGGAGTCTGCGTCGGACAACCTACCGTCTGTGGACCCAACCCACTGTTGCCTTGCATGAGCGGCTCTTGCAACCCTTCCACCGGGCTTTGTCAGTACCTCCAACCCATCCCAGATGGTACCAACTGCACACAACAAGCCAATAACCTCTGTGTCTTGTCCGAATCATGCAGCAACGGAGTTTGCGTCGCCACTTCCCAGGTCACTTGTGGAGATCAATGCAACCTCGGAGCCTGTGATCCACTCACTGGAACTTGCGTTAACGTGCCGCTCTCTTTCGTTGGATGTAACGATCAGAACGCCTGTTCTCAAGGTGATTGGTGTTGGCTGGGTCAGTGCATTGGATCCTCGGTACAATGCCCTTCTGCCTCTCAGCAATGCATGATTGCCGGTACTTGTAATCCCAACTCTGGAGTTTGCAGCCCTCAGACCTTCGCTCCCAACACAACATCCTGCAACTCTGGAAACTTGTGCATACCCACTGCTACTTGCAACCAAGGAGTCTGTACCGGTCCCCAAGTTACTTGCCCTCCTCCCACCAACCAGTGCCAGAACCCAGGTGCTTGCAATTCCCTCACTGGGCAATGCACCTACACCAACAAACCAGCCCAGACCCCATGCGTCAGCTCTGATCCCTGTTCTGCGTCAGCTGCTTGTGATGGCCTCGGTCATTGCATCTCCATTCCCAAGTCATGTGCATCTACAATCGTGGGACAATGTCAGACCCTTGTTGGGTGTGTCAATGGTGTCTGCCAAGTGACCAACAAAACAGTCAATACAGTTTGTAACGATGGAAACCCCTGTACTACGGTAGATCTGTGCAACGGACAAGGAAGTTGCTTGGGAACTCAGCCTGTGACCTGCCCTCCTCCTTTAGGACAATGCAGGGCTCAAGGTATCTGCGACCCTTCCACTGGTCAGTGTACCAATCCCATTGCACCGGATAATTCCGGTTGTATTTCTGGGGACACCTGTGCCACTTCATCCATCTGCCAAGGTGGAGTCTGCACTGGTAGAGCCTATATTACGTGCGCTGCCAAAAATCAATGCGAGCTACAAGGAGTCTGCCAGTCCTCCACTGGACAGTGCACCACTGTCTTCAAGCCAACCAACACCTCTTGTGATGATGGTAACGCGTGCACGCAGAGCGACACCTGTAACCTCGGCGTCTGTAGTGGAACACCCATCCCCTGTCTCACCCCACCCGACCAATGTCACAGCCTCGTCGGAAGCTGCTCCGGAGGAACCTGTACTTATTCCCCTCTCAACGGAACTTCATGTAACGATGGAAACGCTTGCACCAAAGTTGATGTCTGTCTGAATGGAGCCTGTGTAGGATCGAATCCTACAGCTTGCCCCGGCCCTTCTGATGCCTGCCATACCCAAGGCTCTTGCGACCCCACAACTGGAATCTGTAGCAACCCTATTGTTGCAGACAATACTACTTGCCCCACATCAAACAAGTGCGCCGTTACTTCCGTCTGCAAGTTGGGCATTTGTACCGTCACGGCTCTCACTGTTTGCTCTGCTCCATCTCAATGCCAGGGTTTTCCCTCTTGTAATCCTTCCACTGGCCAGTGTGTCTTCCCCAACGCACCAAATGGACAGAATTGCACCACAACTGATTTATGCGCTGCTTCGGCACAATGTAAGTCTACACTTGATTATGCAATAATTAACTTAATTTCTTTAGGCCACAACGGAGCTTGCGTTACAACTCCCCAAACTTGCCCTGTACTTGATCAATGTCATGGTCCCGGTGTTTGTGCTTCTGGAATTTGCTCCTACACCCCTCTCAATGGTAGTAGTTGTAGCGACAACAATTTCTGCACGTCCAATGATACTTGTGTCAACGGTGTCTGCAAGGGCACTCCCGTCAGTTGCCCTGGTGCTCCGGATCAATGTCATTCAGCTGGTGTCTGCAATCTCAAGGATGGCTCATGCTTCTTCCCTCAGGTCGCACTAGGAACGCCTTGCGACGATGGCAACGCCTGCTCCACCACTTCTACCTGCCAATTTGGTGTCTGTTCGGGTGCCACCTGGCTCCAATGTGCCGCTCCAGGCCAGTGCCAGCAGCCCGGTGTCTGCAACAATGCAACAGGCATTTGCTCTTTCGCTGGAAAACCGAACGGAACCACCTGTAATGACGGCAACGCTTGCACTTTGATGGATTCCTGCCAGGGTGGGTCATGTGTGGGTTCATCTCCAAAGGTCTGCCCTTCTCAAGGACAATGCTTCTCCGCCGCTGTCTGTGATTCCGTCTCCGGAAACTGTCTCGCAAAGCCCCTCACCGGATCATCTTGTGACGACGGCAACGCATGCACTCAGACTGATACTTGTCTGGCTGGAGTCTGCATCGGCGGAAATTCGACAGTCTGCCCCACAGCGGACCAATGCCACCAAACAAGCACTTGCAACCCCTCCACCGGACTTTGCAGCAACATACCTGTGGCATCTAACACTCAGACTTGTGTTACCGACGATCTCTGCACCATCTCTGCTCTTTGCGTCAACGGAACTTGCCAAACACAGTCCAGAGCATCTTGTCCTCCTCCAAGCCAGTGCTTTGCCTCTGGTGTGTGCAACTCAAACAACGGAAGCTGTACTTACCCCACTTTGCCCTTTGGCAGCACATGTGACGACGGGAACCTTTGTACCGTTAACGATACATGCAGCAATGGTGTTTGTGCGGGCGCTCCAATCTCATGTCCATCTTCAGGAAACCAATGCAGTCAGAGTGGTACCTGTGACATCACGACTGGTCTCTGCGTTTTCCCCAATCAACCCAACTTGAACCCCTGCGATGATGGAAACCAGTGCACTCTCTCTGACTACTGCTGGAATGGTGTATGTCTCTCTGGGCCCACCAAACCATGTCTTCTCGGCAACACCACACAATGCCGACAGGCCGGTGTCTGTAATCCTAGCAACGGAACTTGCTCCTTCCCCCTTGCTCCAGTAGGAGCCTCTTGTGTTGATTTCGCTGATAAATGTGCCATCACCAGTATCTGCAATAATCAAGGAGACTGCGTTCCTGCTCCCAACGGAACTCTTCCGTGCTTAACTCCACCATCTCAATGTGTTATGCCCGGTACCTGCAATGCTACGACCGGAGGCTGCCAATATAACCAGATGAAGCCTTTTGGTACACCTTGCAATGACAACAATATCTGCACTACGGGAGATTTTTGTTATGGAATCACCGACGTCTGCATGGGTAAACCGGTGATCTGTCCCCCCCAGCAATGCTTCATCAGCAACGGGTGCAACAACTCAACTGGCAACTGTACTTACACTCCAGTGAGCAATGTACCTTGTGACGACGGAGACGCTTGCACTACTCAAGATACTTGTCAATCTGGAGTTTGCGTGGGCCAGACAACTGTCTGCGCAAAGGCAACCGATAGCTGCCAATTCGATGGAGTGTGCAACAGTCAAACTGGTCTCTGCGAGAACTCTCTCAAGCCAGCCGGAGCCAACTGCACTCAACCCAACCAGTGCGCTACCTCCGCAATGTGCAATTCTGTCGGTATCTGTATCACCCAGTCCTTCATCACCTGTCCTCTGGCTGATCAGTGCCATGCTCCGTCATTCTGCAATGCCACCACAGGAACCTGCTCCAACCTTCCACTTATCGATGGAACAACCTGCTCAGACGGTAATCCATGCACTCTCCTGGATACCTGTCAGGCTGGAATCTGTCAATCTGGCGTAACATTAAGTTGTGACGCACCAGGCCTCTGTCACGCCGCCGGATTCTGCAACAGCACTACTGGTACCTGCCAATTTAACAACCTGCCAGATGGTACCACTTGCAGTGATTCTTCTGCCTCTAAATGCTTCACCGGTTATACTTGCGCTTTTGGAGCTTGTATTCCTGGTCTTCCCGTAACTTGCCCTGTCCCTAGTCAATGCTCTTTACCTGGTATCTGTGATCCATCCACTGGAATCTGCTCCAACCCTCAAGCCCCTAACGGAACAGCCTGTAACGATGGCAACCTCTGCACCCAAGTGGACATTTGTGAATCTGGAAGTTGCACAGGAACTCAACCCAGGCAATGCTCTGCTCTGAACGAATGCTACAGTGCCGGAACATGTGATTCTCAAACTGGACTCTGCAGCATATCCTTCGCCCCTACCAACACTCCATGTAACGACCTCAACTCTTGCACTGTTTCTGATATCTGTGACGGTGATGGCGTCTGCTCTGGCACTCCCAAGCAATGCCCTCCACCTGCACAATGCCAAGGAAGCTCTTACTGCAACCCTGCTCTCAACGGCACTTGTCAGACACTCCCGCTCAACGGAAGTACTTGTGACGACGGAAACGCTTGTACCACTTTGGATCTGTGCATAGGCGGACAATGTGTGGGCTTCAACCCAGTAGTATGTCTCCCCATCGACCAATGCCACAGCGCCGGAACTTGTGATCCCACTTCTGGTATCTGCTCCAATCCCAGCTTTGCTACAGGACAGATTTGCAATGACCTCGACGCTTGCACCATCAACGACCAATGCTTCAATGGTACTTGTCAGGGAACTCCCGTTGTCTGTGACCAGAACAACCAATGCCAGAACCCCGGTACTTGTAGTTCTGCCACTGGATTATGTGTCTACCCTCCAAAGACCAGCGGTTCTTTCTGCAATGACCTCAACAACTGCACTCTGAACGACCAGTGCATCTTGGGTGTCTGTGTCGGTACTGATACTGTGTGTACCGCCTTGGATCAATGCCATGCACCTGGCGTCTGCAATCCTCAGACCGGCACTTGTTCTAATCCTGAACTGGTTAATGGAGCACCCTGCGAGGACAATGACAAATGCTCCATCGTATCCACCTGCCAGTCTGGAGCCTGTGTCGGACAGAACATCACCACATGCCCAACCCCCAACAGCTGTCACCTGCCGGGTGTCTGCGACCCCAACACTGGCTTATGTGATCAAGTCCTCAAGCCCGATAACACCAGCTGCACCTATTCTGATCCATGTGTTATTGCAGAATGTCAATCTGGTTTCTGCACAGCCGTAGTCAACAAGATGTGTACCCCCATCAGCCAATGTTACACCGTTGGAACATCTTCTTGTGTCTCCCTCCCTGGTAACGGTTCTTGTGTCCAGATACCTCTTGATGGAACCTCCTGCTCAGACTCTCTCAAATGCACGTACAACGACATGTGCCAAGCTGGAGTGTGCATCGGTACCCCGGTTCCGGCCTCTCAGAATTGCGTGGAGGTACCTATGCCACCTTACATCCTTCTCACAACAACTACCACTGCCATCTTCCCCACGCAAACCTATTGGATGCCCTTATACTTCAAAGGACTGACAGACCTTCCTATCTTTGAAGTAAGAGTTACAAATTTCCCCTCCGGTAGTGTCAATCTCGACCACCGGTACACTTTCGGATACGTGGAATATCCATCTGGACACAATTACACCATGTTGTGGTCTGGCGCATCATTAGCAAATCAACAGACTGACTTTGTCGCCATTCAAATCAACCCTCCTCAAGATCAGCTGGTGCAGAACATCCTCTATCATATTGAAGTTCATTACCAGAGGGCCGACGGAGTGGTCGGAGTGGGCGAGCATCAAGTGACGGTACCTGTCATCCCTTCTGCTGGAAATTTCGTCTTCCAGACCGAACTGAACAACTTTGGTGATTTGGCCATCGGAACCTCCAAGTGGTTCACAATCAATATCTTAGCTCTGAGCCGTCTGTTGGATTTCCAGATTACCATACAGAATCTGCCTTCAGGATTTAGTGTTACCTACCCATCCAACACCGGCAATTACAGTTCTCTTTACTTGAATTCATTTATTCAAGTGGGAGATTCGGACTTTTGTGCTGTCAGAATTGTAGCCCCTCCTCAAGAATCAGCTACATTAGGATTCGCGTCTGGTATCATCAACGTCAATTGGACATCCACCATACTTGAAGGCCTTCAACAATCCTTTGGGCTGAACCTCGTCTCTCTCAGCTCAGCAAAGAGATCTACTGGTCCTATCACCATCGACACTTCAAACGTCAACATGATGGCTGGAGCTACCTCCTGGATAGCCTTCGTCACTGTCGAAGCCAACGAGCTCGTCACCAATGTCAATGCCACCATCTCCTTCACTGGTCAATCAATCGGTGTGCAATACATCCAAAACGCCTCTTACGCGGTGATTGAGAGCCGATTATCTCCCGGAGAATCCTTCTTTGGTGCAGCCTCTCTTACGGCCCCTCAGTCATCTGGAAATTACCCAGCGACGGTCACAGTGTTGTACTTGGACCAGAACGGAGTCACACAAACCCAAACTTCGTCTCTCACTGTGGTTGTGTCTCAACAATCCCTCAGCATCTCTTCCGGAAGCATGAGCGTTCAAGCTGGAAATAGCACTTTACAGACGCTGAATTATCAATCCCCGTCTGCCCTCTCCAATTTCGCCCACCTTCAAGTTGTCTCTGCTCCAAGTGGACTTGCAATCAACAATGTTCAGTTCAATGGCGCAAGCAATGGAGGTGTTAGCTCGTGGTTCACGGCTATAAATATCTCCGCCTCAGACAAGATGACCCCAGGATCTTACCCTGTCAGTTTCCTATACATTTACAATTTAGAAAGCAATCCAAGTGAGTTTGAAACAAAACAAAAAAACGCGATTAATTTATATAGATCCTCAAACCTATGCTTTCTCTTCAGTGGTGAGCGTTTCTGCAGCTACTCCTGAGACAAACGGACCACCTCCTTCAAACGTTGTTCAAAGTGGCAGCAATATCGGTGCCATATTGGGTGGAACTATTGGAGGAATTGCTGGTGTGGCCTTTGTGATCCTTCTTGGCTTGATCATCGTCCGCAAGACTCGCACCACAAAGAGGATCTCCCCATTCAGATCGGACTCTTTTGTTCGCGTTTCATAACCTAATACAGCATAATGTATAACCTCTATTGTCTCTCACTTCTTAGATACGATTTTACAGAGAAACGTTTTTGAA
>MZNV01003007.1:0-11244 GCA_002081555.1 Protostelium mycophagum | reverse complement strand
CTTGCAAATAAATTATATAAAATTTATTTGTACTTTTATTTCATCAATGCCTGATATTGTCCCCCTAGACACTACCTAAGTAGTGTACACCTAAAAGGGCATCACATCTTTTTATGATGTCGCTTAGCCAGAGGTAGTAGTGCCACAGGAGATTACTAGATACTGGACCTTGCTATGATATTGATATGATGAGACTATATGCTTGATTTTGGATTCCTCATCACTATCAATGTTAGGAGTAGTAGCACAACTGCACTTATATGGCTCTTTTGTACAATCAATATAAATCAGGGCACATAAAGAATAAGCAGAAAGAGCTCTGCACCACCCCAAAAGAGTCCTTTCTTTATTATATTGTTTCCTTAGGTCTTTTCCCTGTGTCTGTATTCCTTCCTCAGTGAGTCAATCCTCACATTCTCTTTCTAATGTATATCTGTACAATAAGTGTACCCTGGTTATACAACCAAGCATCTTCATGGATGACATGACATTCTTCAGAAGAGATCATAAATGTGATTTCAAGAATGGAGATTACTGATTTTGATCAGTTTGTACAATACACAAAAAGTTTCACATAAAGGTAATGCAAGGGTGTCTAACAACAAAGCCTTGATAACCAAGAGGAAAATCCAAAACTCTGACCTCTTTGAGGTTCAAGATAGAGAATGTGATGATTTACTCACTAAGGAAGGAATACAGACACAGGGAAAGGACCTAAGGAAACAATATAATAAAGAAAGGACTCTTTTGGTGTGATGCAGAGTTCTTTCTGCTTATTCTTTATTTCTCAGGACATGTCTATAATGTGCCCTGATTTATATTGATTATACAAAAGAGCTAGATAAGTGCAGTTGCGTGTTAGAAATCTGTTGGACTGTTGCAAAGATCTAAGGGGGAAATCCAAGAAAGAAGAAGAAACTTAAAGACAGTTGTTGGTTGTTGCAGCCGCTTCAAATGTGGGTTTATTTTTGGCATATTAAGCAGCAGAAGCTGTCACGGATAATTGTCAATGAGAAGACCTCAAAATCCTGTAAGAAGAACCGGAGATTTCTGTTGATTTTGAGTGCATCTTACCGCGACTTTAGGCGCAGTTGAATCACGTTAAGATGCACAATTGGAATCCGTGTTTTTCTGTGATTTGCAATCGAGATATTTGATTGTGAATTACATGCGTAATTACAATCATCTACAATTCCGAAATCCGAGATAACTGTGGTTATTGTAATGCATTTATCTTTGCAATACATTTGTTATTTTTTATTTACAATTAAAACGTCACATTATAACATTGCGCTACAACTCCTGACATCTTCATATATGTATTGTTGACCACCTCCTCAACATTTTTGGCATTCTCATCCTCCTCTTCTTTATCTTGACAATCAATCCAACTGGATCAGATTTCATTAGCTGATTGTCTAACCTTAGGCACCTTCTCTCTATGCCTGGAATTTCAAATTTGGTCTGCATGACAATCAGTAAATAATTAAAATGCTAGATCTTATATTGCCAGATATATTGCAGTACTTTTCTATAGTATCCCATTTGGATTCTGGAATAGTCCTAATGTTAAGCAGATATTACAGAGTCTAGAAGATATATAATGTTGCCAAGTTGGCAAGATACAACGATGCCAAGTCAGCAAGATATATAATATATGAGGAGGAAACAATACTTGACAAAAGGAAATGAAAGAGAGAAAGAAAAGAGATAAGAAAATAAAGGCAAATCCACGCAACCAAAGACCTTCCTAACCGTTAGAAGACTTTAAGTGTTTATTTAGAAAACATTGACACATTATAGACTGTGGAGTTAGGAAATACCCACTTGCACATTGCTTTAATAAAGCATGATTATCATAGAATAATCACATAATAATTCTATACATAATTATTATCAAGCCTGACATTGTCTCTCTAGACATATTTTATTATGTGCACCACTAAGGCATCACTTCTTATATTGACTTTTTGCAGGTGGTAATTTATGGGCAGACCTGAACTTGTTAAGTAAAACCACACATGTACAAGTCTATTCTCATTAATCCCTATAATGGCACATTTGTAACTGTTGTAGCCTATATCTGGGATAGCACCTCACCACAAACATTACAACTGTGATATGGCATACAAAATTAACAATTATAGTAAAGCCAGATTTGAAGATAGTAAGTTCATATTTAAGTTAAAATTGTAAGTTAAATATTTTAGTACATGAAAACAGCTGGGATCATGGTCAAATTGAGGATGGGAATGTGGATCCTGAGGGGATTGAGAGAACTCATTTGACCTATCAGACAAAGTATGTGCAAACACCTCCTCACTATAGTACTAAATTTAAGGTAAAATATGTCTTTACTTATAATTTCAGAAAAAAGAACTTAATTGCATAAGGCAGAGGTCTTCAGTGAGGAGGATAAGTCTAACAACAAGGACAGTTCTGATGCAAAACAGGGCAAGGTCACCCAGACTGCACTCTAGGTAATTTTTTTTGGAATTTAAGTTTACAATTGTCTTTGTCATATCTTTTTCAATTATCTTTGGAAATATCTAGGGTTTCCTCTCACCTTAGTACCCAGGAAGCATTAAGCAGCTAGAGAAGACCTCTACCTATCAGCAGGAAAGTAAAAAAGCTGTATAAGGGGAGACTCCTCCCACTCATGGTATATTAAAAATTATACTAGTTTATTTTAACTTAATCAGTGAAACACAATCTGTATTGTGCTTCTTGCAATGCAAATCCTTTATACACTGCACAAATGCAATCTTACTAGGACTCTAACAATCCTAAAGAACTTAAAGAGAGGTATCAGGAGCTTTTTGAGAAAGCTATCAGTCAAATACATTGTAAGTAAAAATGATTTTTTTATTTAAAATCTTAACTTAAAATAGATTTGATTTATAAGGCTGTTGTTGCAATGTCAACAGTGGAAATAGTGGTTAATACAGATCTCCCATATTATCTGCGGTAAGAAGTGCAACTTTCACTTTAACTGCTATTTCCAATCTTAATGTTTGTGACAACGCAACAATAGACATGAGCCCAATAACAACAAACAGCCTCATTTTGCTGCATTGTTGAGAGAAGAAAAACCTTCTACTTATGAAGTGCAGGTTCATTATCCTCTTATTGAAGGCAATGTGATGAAAAGTGAATTTTTTAATTTAAATGAATATTTTAACTTAAAAATTTAAGTTGGAGACTATGACATTGTTAGCAGTATGCAAGCATTCTTTTGTGGTTGTCTTCAGGAAGTCAAAAAGGGCAAGAAAGACACTTTGCGTCGTCACAAACATTGGGATCAGAAATAGCGGTTAAAGCAAAAGTTGCGCTTCTTACCGCAGATAATATCGGAGATCTGCATTAACCGCTATTTCCACTGTTGACGACGCAATGTAATTTCCAATTGTTAGGTAAAGGACACTTTTTAACTTAACCCTTAAAACACCGGTTTGCAGCCTTCCAAAGAACACCAAAGGAATGTGTGCAAATCCAAGACCAGATATTTTCAAGGTGAGTTGTATGTGTATTAAAATAATTGCAGGCCAAAATTAACTGTTCTAGATTGCTACAGCTAATGCTATCTATGAGATAAATATAAACATTGACATCCTGATTCAGTTGGAAATTTCAGAGGATAGATATGAGGGTCTTTATTGTGAAGAGTATCACAATTAGTATGTCATTTAGATTAAAAAGTTTTAATTGATTCTGACTGTATATAATATAGATATATTGTAGATGACTCCTTATAAATGACTCCTTATATACTAAGCTCATCTCTGCAGGTCTCTATTTTAGGATATTAGCCAAAATTCGTAGACACCTTCTGAAATTAGTGTTTTCTTCTTAGATGCTTGAAGAAAGGATCAGGGAATTTCCTGACCTCTCCTGTTTCCTGAAAAAAGTCTGACCTGATGAATAAATTTCAATTATCAGAAAATCATTTTTCTGAAAACTTAAATAGCCCTCCAAATTATTGTTGGTTTGGCAGTCGCAGGAACTGCTCATTTACCAGACTTATCTTCAGTTCAGTTTCATTTTTTCTGGTGTCCTTTTGTAGCATTATAGGAACAAGGTTCTTCCAGTTTGCGAATAATTAACGAGAGTTTTATTGTGCAAAGTCTTCAATATTTCGCTCAGAAATATTTTTTCTTCTTGCATTTTTTTGGTGATTTTTGTACATGTTCATCTTATCGTGATCAATATTGGAAATGTCTTTGTGGACAGACTTGTCTAATATTTGTGACTGATTGATTTAGTCTTGGAGATGCATGTTTACCAATCCCAACCTTAATTAATCCTCCATCGATGGAGAATTCTTCATTGGTCTCGATTCAAAAAGAAGTAATAAAATATGTTCATTCTACATGTGTGCGTCCTCTAAAAGCGCCCTCCGAGCCTCAAAACTTTCTCTCGCTTCTTGTTGTCCTGGATTTCCCGGCATATACCACAGGGCATCTACTCTCCTCTCCAGATCATGGACGACATTCTTTAGTTCGTTCTCTTCTTTTCTCTCTTTTGTTGGATGTGTCTTCTTCAATTTGTCTAATTGAGCGATGGTGTGCCTCATTAAATTCGTTCCTTCGAATTCACAGATGACTCTTCCTTCAATGGTATATAACCGATACAATTGATTTCCACGATCCGAAATGACACTTCCTATAGAGGCAACTGATAATGCCGCCTCAGTAGTCAGTATACAGTTGTCATTAATGACGATCAAATCAGACTCTGGAGGACTGATGATCCTTGGTGTATATGTGGACACATTTGGTTGAGCTGGTGTATTGTCTCCCATTATTGATCTCAAAATAATGACCAATTCGAATTTTCGAATCATTCGCGAAAAAAGCAACAAAAACAATCTTGTGTTTTCATTTTCTCATCTCTCATTCCACACAAACCAATCAAGCAGAAATCAAGAGATGGACCCATTGGGGAATGGACTGATCTCGACAAGTGAAGATGTGACAAGAGAGATATTGAAGATGGTACTCAGCACAAAGAAAATGGAGGCAAGAGACAGTAAGAACATAGCATATGTGAGAGTCAGGAGAGTATGCAGAAAATGGAGGGACATAGGTGAGTGTTGGTTTCCAATCTTCTGATGATAGAAGTAGATTCTGATTTGACACTGGATAATATTTGGTTGTATACTGACCAGTAACAGTGGATGCCTTTTTTTTGGCGCCTCAACACTATATAATCATGTGTACAGAGTTTATCAAACTTTTACTGCAATACAATGTAGATCCATCAGTCGATGGTTATCTCGCGATAATCATGGCATCAAAAGATGGACATACAGAGATATTGAGGATGCTACTTGAAGACAGAAGAGCAGATCCATCAGCTGATCACAATTATGCAATAAGGCATGCATCAGCAGATGGACATACAGAGGTAGTGAGGATGTTACTTGCAGACAGCAGAGTTGATCCGTCAGATAATAGCAATTTTGCAATAAGATGGGCATCAGAGAAAGGACGCACAGAGGTAGTGAGGATGTTGCTTTCAGACAGCAGAGTAGACCCATCAGATTATCATAACCATGCAATAATACGGGCGTCATGTCATGGACATACAGATATAGTTCAGATGTTACTTGCAGATAGCAGAATCAATCCATCAGTCGATCACAATTCTGCAATCAAGATGGCATCACAGAATGGGCATACAGAGATAGTGCAGATGTTGCTTGCAGACAGCAGAGTGGATATATCAAACGAAGGATACGAAATAAAGAATAAGATGCTTGCATTGGTAAGATCGAGAAGAAAAAAAAAGTGGATCAAATTCTCTGTCTTTAATGTGGAACACAACACCAAAGGAAATCAATAGACTTGTCATTTTTCATTGGACAAGGGAACATACAAAGAGCTCTTTCATGTCTTCCATTCAATAAAAGAATCTTCAGATCTGCAGAAAATCATGTTGTTTGTTCAATATACTTTTGTTGTATTGCTTTTAAATAAATATTAAAAAATAAATGAAAGAAATTCGAAACAAAATTTTGAATGAAAAATAATGGCGTTAACTACCGCTCTGTTGCTGTGAGTAACACGTTAGTGTTACCATGTACCAGACCTTAGAAAATAAAAACTAGTTTTTCTGAAAGTTTTATCCTCAAGATGTCTTTATATGATGTCTTTATCTGCTCGTTGTAGACCGAAGAGAGTTGGGGTTCTTCAGAGCTTGCTTCGCCTGAATCCTCACAAAGTGTTCAGTCAGTTCCGAGAATGGCACACCTAATTGAGACTCTTTCACCACATCCGTGTCACTGTCCACGTCAATCTACAACCCAATACACCTCGTTTTCCCGCCATGACCGCGGTTCAAATTTCAAACTCAAAACTCACTTTTTAGGCAGCAGATGGAAGGTGCCAAGCGTGGAGACACTGTTTAGTCTGTTTTTCAAGGTCTCGAAAGCTGCGGACTGCGGCAGCAGCATCAATAAGCCGTATAAAGTCATGAACAAGTGTGGATACTGTGTTACAATCAATCCAATTCTTTCGAGGATTTGGAAAAGTTGCGGTAAGGTTAGCGCCAAGTCTCGGTAATTAACGTGATACTAGGAGATACTCACTTGCTGCGGTTGTAATAACTGCAAACGAAGGTCTAAAACGGATCAGGCTTTCTCATTGAAAATTTTTCACAAAAGAAAAAACAAATTTTATGAAGAAAAATTTTCAAAAAGATTTGAAAATATTTTGTCGAATCACTTACACAGGAAGACTGGAGATTCGAGCAATTTGACTAGTTTATCCAAGTCCAATAATAAATTGACTGTTATTTCGACCGTCGCACTACAACCCGTCAGTACTGAAGTTCCAAGAAAATTCCTGGAAAACTCACAAGGTGTGGATGAGTTGAGTGGCGTGCTCGTATAAACCTGTCAGAAGGCACAAGCTGAGAGCCGCAGATGCTGTAACACCATCAGAAATTTCCAAAAAAATTCCTTGAAAATTTGAATTTTTTGCAGGGCTTCAGATGTCATCTACAACGATGGCACACGATCTTGTACAAAACACGTAAAGGCCGAAATTTCGAGGAAATCTACCGTTGTGGGACCAGGATTTATAGAGGGTAATGAAAAGCTCAAGCGCCTCTGCCCTCTTATACTCGCTTTTGTCCGTCACATTCGACACGAAACTCTAAAAAACTTCAGGAATAAATTTGAAAATTTCCAGAAGATTTAAATCTGTGAAATATTTTGATTTTTTCGAAGAAAACAAGCTTGGATTTCGGGTAAGCTACCTTCAAGCTCGCTCTGAGGTCCACAAGTTCTTTCGAAGTCAACAGAATCAAATTTAGAGTCTGAACCATCAGGGCCACAAATGGGGGGTCGTCTCGTTGTAGAAGGATCCTCGCCAGGGTGAGGTAAATCCTGTGGGAACTGAGGGAAGAACACAGAGATGTTACGATGAGGGTGGTCCTCTTGTCTAATACCACCTTGAAAATTCAGTGAAACTTAATGAAATATCCGGATGATTCTTCCGGAACGCGGGTGAAATTTCGTGGAATTCTCACCTCCTTGTCATGTACAGATTGTACGATAAACTCCATCATTTTGTTGAAATAGTCGTCATGTGTAGATGAAATTTTGGCCAAGACCTCAAGGTCAACCCTCACCACCTCCTCACTGGGGTCCGCGATCATCTACAACGTTTCAATCGAATGAAAATTTACATTCCGGTGTGAGATTTCGCTTGGTGACATTTTGCACCAAAAGAAACGGACAGCAGATCATTTTTTTTCTTGACGATCTACAACTGCATCTACAATCACAACTCACTCTCAGAAGGGAGGGAAACACCTCGTCTAGATAAGAAGCCAGTTGTAGAGGGCATGTCGTCTGTAGAACCAAAACCCAGTTTAACCCCGCCAACCTGGTGGGAACATTTGAGATGGAGAATTGTGTCGACAAAGTCTGCAATATGGCCCCGATATTAAGAGCTTCCACGCCTGGGATAATTAATGTCGACAATGAACTTTTCGGGTATTTCTGCGATCTACAACGAGGATTTCTTTACCTCTGCCTGTTCCAGGAGCGCCAATTGCCAAGTTCAAAAGACTGTTATTTGTCCGCACAGAACTCTCCCTGATCTCTGCGAAATTTCAGTGAAATCTCATCGAAATGGCAGGCAGATTCACCTTGTGATTCGTCCGAAAGTCCGGGTAAAATGGCGGCTAAAAGTTGTGGGGAATAAGGAAGCATGTTCTCTTTGCCAATTTTGATAAACTCGTCCACCCATTCCAGCGCAATACAACGCGTGAATTCGTCTGGAAATTTGAGTCTCGTTGTAGACGACCGAAATGAAGGGTGGAAATATCGTGATGGGATGACGTCATCATTACGTCATCATGATTGGAAATCAAAATAAAATAGGTTTCATTTTACCTCTGGAAACGCAGTGCACCAACAATATCCTGACGAATCCTGCAAAGTCCACCTGAAAAATGTTCAACTTTTTTGGCGGGAAAATCTCCTCGTTGTAGAGGGTCACCTTTGAACTGTCTTTTTGGATCCCGTTGAGGAATTCTGAGATGCAAGTCTCAGCCTCTATGCGAATATTTTTAGTGTTGTCTTTCAGCATGTTGAAAAGTCCATCCAAAAACCTGCAAAAATTATTTCGACAATCAAAATGCAAATTCAATTTCAAAATGTTGTTTGAGATAAATATTATAAATATAATAATTGAAAAAATAATATATATAGACATAATAATATTGTGAATAAATCACCTGGGCAGGTAGTGTAGAAGGTCAATATCGGGTACAGAATCCAATATCATCACCCAGGCTATCAAAAATTGTCGACATTCTGGATGTATCACGTACACCCTTTCCTGGAAAAATCAGGGCTAAAAATAGAACGAAAAATGAGTGATGTCTGCAGAGAATATTCCACGACTTTTACTCCACATTTTTTTGAAATTTCTGCAAGAATTCCTATATCATCAACAAATTCTCCGCGAAATTTCGTGGAAATTTCGATGAAAACTGACCTGCAGCAGTCCAATGAATCTCTCAATGTCCAGATGTTGATCGCTCTCCGTCACAATGTCTTTGATCAGACGGTCCAAAAGTTTGGCCCCGTTAGTGACATTTACGTCAGGATCTGCAAACAACTTGCACAAGGCGTCGAAAATTTCGTTGAAATAGATGAGAATATTCTGACGCGCGACCTGGGTGGGGTTAACACCATCTACAACGAGAAAAAAACTCGAAAATGGGAAATTTCCCTCGAAATTTCGATGAGATTTCACCTTGGCGATATTGTATAGTGACTCGCAAGCGTAGTATCTGACTCTACTGTCCTCGTTGCCGAAACATTTTAAGACGGGCGGGATCAGTTGGTCGATGTACTTGTAAATCTCTGAACCCAAGCCAATAGCGCTGGCGGCCAAGGCTATGAGTCCACCTGATTATATTTATTTCTTTCCCTTTTGCTGAATTTTTTCTTTTTTATGAAATTTTTTTCATTTTTATGAATTCTTTTCATTTCTTGTAAATTTTTTTCATTTCTTGAAAATTTTTTTCATTTGTTGTGTTGCAGAACGGTACACCAAGCCAGGCTGTGAGAAAAGACGTCACTACATGTTGTCGTTTCTCGTGGATTCACCAAAAATAGACTCAAAAAAGCTTTGGGATACTTCTGTGGTGAAAACAAAACTTTGAGATGTCATTGAGATGCAGAGCCATCTGCAGCTCAGGCTGCAGTAATAGAAAAAGAATGACAAAATGAAGCGATTTGGCTGATACAAAGGGAATCTTGCGAAGAGACCACCTTTCCTGGCGTTTCCTTGTGGTGAATCAGAAAAATTGGTGACGAGATATTGTATGACCATTCTGATCTTGTCGTCTTCTTTATGCACAGTTAGATCTCTCACAAGAGATTCTACCTGGAGCCGTTTTTAGGATTAAAGAGGAAGAATCTCTCCGCTGATCTCACAAGCAGATGATATGAGATTGAAATACTGACCTCAAGAGCACCTAATTTCCTCTTGTCATAAAGACGATCTGAGAGGTTCCTGGCGATGGAGGGAGGCAGCGGTGCAGATTCACCCTCTTTAGTGGAAGGCTAAATCGGATGAATAAACACCATGACATCTGAAGGGCAGACCTGACCATCAGAAGCATTCTTATCAGAGGGATTTTTATCCACTGATTTTGTCGAAAAAAGGGAGACGTGAGCTACAAATAATTTTTTTATGAAAAATACTTGAAAATTTCTTTTTAAAATTTCACCATGCACTCAATCATTGCGCTAATCTTATTCTAAAATATCCAAAACAAAAATAGTCACTGATTTCATAATTATTACAAATTTTTTGCGGTCTTAAAAAATCCGGGAAAATTTTTTTCGTCCGAAAATTTCTGGATTTTTCTGTGAATTTTTCCCCTCAACATCTTTGAACTATGAATTTTCCACACAATAAATTTCTGATTTAATAAAAAACATTTTGTGTTTGCCAATGAAACACAAAGCTCAAATTGATATCTTTATTGTTATCTACAATTTTGTTTTTTCCTTCGCTGAAATTCGAACAGGCCACGTGTCGCAAACTGTGTGATTGTCCGATTTCTGACAGAGACATGGTTTCGTCCGATATATTTTTCTTCCTTTAAATTTCTGATTTAATAAAAAACATTTTGTGTTTGCCAATGAAACACAATGCTCAAATTGATATCTTTATTGTTATTAATATCTACAATTTTGTTTTTCCTTCGCTGAAATTCGAACAGGCCACGTGTCGCAAACTGTGTAATTGTCCGATTTCTGACAGAGACATGGTTTCGTCCGATATTTTTTTCTTCCTTCGCTGAAATTCGAACAGCCTACTCAAGCCTGCGCGTTATTGTCCGAACTCTGACAGTGTGTGCCGTCGCAGCGAAAACTGCCGAAGAAATTGATCTCAGCTCAGAGACATCATCCAAGCGTCGGATAGCCATAAAACCGCTCTAAAACACATCGCCAACAGACTGATCCCGTGGCCGGCAGTTTTCGTTCCACTGAGTGGTCCCCGAAATAAATCAACAATCCCCGACAATATTAATAACCCCGAGGGAGATCAGAAGATACGGAGCTTCTCGCACATGACAGCACGGTTTCAGCTGTCAAAGGCGGTTTCACACGCCATGTTCCAAAGATTGGAACACCGGGGACAATCAAACTGACAGAGGAGACAACACGATGATGAAGACTGTCTTATACTGTCTATCTGTTTTCTTCGTTTG